>JABASD010000415.1:0-79518 GCA_019776165.1 Pogonognathellus flavescens
TGGTTTGTAAATGTAATAATATATAGAAAGACTAGCTATTCTGCTGCTAACTTATTTGACAACCACTATTATATTCTTCCGCTACTTTATTGCACCGTTGCAAATGGTTTATTTATCCCCTTACTTTCACATGTAGTTTGTCTACACAACAGTTCATTTTTATGCAGGGTACTATGTGACATGTGATATCGTATAAGAAATGAAATGTCCAGCCAGTTGCAGTTTTACTATTTTCTACGACATATTTTATTTCGCTTTGTGAATATAAAATCAGCACTAACAGGGGGAAAGCAAAAAGATATTATGATAACATCACATCACAAAAGAAGAAAACGATGAATGTTCTGGTATTAAGCATGGTACTTTTGGCTACCAATAGCAGTACATTATCTTTGCAAAAAGTATAATTTTACAACGAGACAACGTTATTGAAGATGCTATGCAATTCACCAACCGTCGAACCTAATAAAATAATGCAAAGGAGAAAAATGTGCATTATGCCAAATAAACAGACCATAAAATAATATTCTTGCATGCATGTCCAGGTTTTGAATTGTGGATGTGTATTCCGGTGGATCGTTATTGCAGTGACATATCATCTCATATCTTTTGCCGCAAAAGGGGAAATTTACGATCTGATCTGGAATTCTGAATAAAATGACAAAGTCCAAAAGTAAAGAATATAAACTTCTTTCTCGTTGATCAGAAGTAGATCTATGTATATATTATCAAGAAGGTATGATATTATCTGCATTTGTGTGTAGATGTAAGTAATAAATCTGGTGAAATATGAGTCAGTCGAGTGGTCGAGTCTATTCAGTCTATTGAGCATTGTGGCTAGTGGGAGTTCACCCAAAAATACCGTGAAAGAAGGATTTACCCCAAGAAGCAGTTTTTTATCATTGTGCAGATAGTTAATAATTTAATATATCAACTGCACACACAAAAATGCAGTAGGCACTCTCTTTTCGTAGGAGTACTTCCCCATATTAATTTTTATTAAGGTAAAGTCATTCAAAGAATTCAAACATGGCTACACTTTTTTAATTTCAATTATTTAGTAACGATGTTACTTTATTTTAATTAGTTGTAGGCACGTAATGTATATTTAGTACATTAATGTACACAAACCTTGAATTTAATTTACTCACATGATACACCAAATAATTTTATTTTGACTTAATAATCTTCATTTCACTTGTGTTTGGAAATGAAGAATAAATATGCACTTGTCATTGCATAAATATGTAAAGTCGTTAATGGAATGGACTATGCTCTTCCCGATGTCTCGTCGGTGGATGAACGCTACGATATTGCTCAAATAAAATTGTATGGGGCATGGATAACGGCAATAATAAGTTGCGAACGTTGTAATCATAATCAAGTAAAGGGTTTCATCCACGCATCATCGAGATGAACCTGAACTGTGATGATGTGGTAATAATAATAGGATCTTCTTCCCTACAGTACATTTGGTCTCAATAACCCCTTTAATAGTGATTAGACTATATGTACCTACAATTACCTAGTTCAGTGCAGAAGCTGTTGAAGTAATCAGAATGAATGAAGAGATCAGAGTAAAATGGAATTAGTAATAGTAATTATGTAATACTATTAAAATCATAAATTAGGAATTTTACAGCACTGATATAATGCCTAAGTACTATACTTAGTAGTAGTAGGTACAGGCTGAGTACAGGAAAGGAATACCCTTTATCTACTTTTGTATTGGGATGTTTGTTCATATCGCCCCGTTCAACACATTTACAGATAGCATAGCGGCTTTCGGTTCGGTCGGGTAATCTACCCGTATTATTTATTTCATCTGACTCGTTTTGCCTTTCCTTGTGTCAAAATATATTATCTGTATAACTATGTGTATCATAACAGAACGTATTTACCATTGCCATTTTCAGTATGACAACCAGCGTCTGTTTAATAGAGGCATTTACTGTCGGCGAATTTAATCTGCTATTGCTGCTCCCCATCCTTTCGGCTGTCGTTATTTTACATTGCAAAAATCATGATGATCTTCAGGATATATAAGCTGCATTATATCTAAAATGACTGAGCAGAGAGGCTCAGTTCTTTTCGCCGTGACATAATCCTTCCTACTTTTATAATGTAATAGTTCCACTGACTCTTCTTTACACACCCGGATTTGAATCATAAACTTTTACTGTTATTAGTTATTACCATTACTATCACCATCACTATAACTGTTAATGCTTTCTGTAGTTCAGTTTTCATTTTCATTTGTTCATACTGGCTGCGTAGTTCGAAATACGGTGTCTCAAATTAGGTATTTTTTATTGTGTGGATTTAGTGAAAATGTTTTCAACGTACGCTTCCACTAAAATTGGATTCTGTGTACATCTACAGAAAACTATCAAAATGTGGTCCTCTCTCGGTACAATATTTTAAGCAAGCAGAAATATTATTGTGAACTTAAATCGATGTGAAAAACTTAGCTGTAAAACCTAACCATCACGAGCGTAGAAATCTGTAAAACTATTGTACGGTATTACATAATTCGAGAAGATAATTTTATTTCGCGTGTAGGAATATATCTGTCCACATATTGATCTGTCCACTTAAAACTTCATGCTAATTTATACAAAAAGAAGCGGTGTAGCCATTTATCTTGAGTTACTAAACTAATGGGATGCTGGGGTGGCTGTGAAACTGTGAAATGAACTGAAAATGAGCGATTATCTAAATTAGACTTAATTACTCAGCATTCGAACACATCTTTAGAATGTGCTTGAAGCTCGTTGCTGAAGAACACTTTCTCCTGTGCTTGTTTGATTCATATTCGCATTCTATAGATATAGAAACTACTATGTAGGCTCTACATAGTAGTTTCTATACTATTCTTGCACATACATACAACAGAATTTTGGATATGTTTGTCATTTCTTCATCATCAGCCCCTTTCATCTCATTGTGTAAAAGCAGAAATCATTAGACGGATAGCATCACTGTAGCATTTTGTATTGGTGCACTCTTTTTGACTAATTGCGTACGTAATTAGCGGAGTAATTTGACTTTCTATTGTATTTAGAGACCTAAGTATTTAATGTAATTTCTCTAAGGAGTCGGAGGTTCTAGGGAAGTAGGCTGGGTTTTAATTTGTGAAAGTCAAAATGAGCGATTGACTAATAATAGTGCTTCATATAAAACATATGTTGCCTTCAGGATCCAAACAACTGGATGGAGCAATGTCATTTTTCTAAAAATTGTGAAGTGAATAATTAAAAAAGTTACCTAACTCTTTTGCGGATGGGGTAAGCAATAACAGAATGAACATTCAGGTTTAATGTATGCTTCTCAGTTGATAAACTTCGCTATACGTAAAGTTGAAAAACTTCGTTAGCTGTAAAAAACGGAACCATCTGAAAAGAATACTTATCAATAGCTCATATCAGTTTGGTAGATGTTCCAAGAATTAAGTATATATTGATTATTACGGATAAAGTAACGTTCATAAACATTGTTCGCATTGTTCATCACATAGTTTTAGAATTTCAAAAAACAGCTAGTGTAGATTGTATGTAATTTCTGTCATATTATGTGATTGCGGTAAGAGTATAGGAATATACTGTAGTTATCAGTTGTACCAAAAGAGCAGAAAGAAGGGAGATGGAATTGGAAGGATGCGTTTGATTTCTATGATCAAATATCTATTTGCCCCCCGCGTGTCGCAATCATAGCTTGTCTTGTCCAGTCTCACACTAATTCTTTTAGATGACCGTTTTTGTATAACAAAATACATGATTCGTAGGGATTTTTCAACGAAATTGGATTTTTGTTACACAAAATCATTAAATAAGCTCTCAACGA
The DNA here is from genome assembly GCA_019776165.1 of Pogonognathellus flavescens. Lineage (NCBI taxonomy): Eukaryota > Metazoa > Arthropoda > Collembola > Entomobryomorpha > Tomoceridae > Pogonognathellus > Pogonognathellus flavescens. Next base: position 3,844 of record JABASD010000415.1, read on the forward strand.
TACGTGTTTCTACATTTCCTATTTTCCATCTCCGGGGAAGTTAAACTATATCTAAAATTCTTATTTAAACCCAATTTAACCTTTGACTCGTTTGGGAACGGACATTTCATTGACGCTACATAAATTCTCCTATTTCACTATTTATTAGTGAATTCGTTTGGAATGGCAGCAATTCGCTATTGAATTTCCGGCTTTTCATGTAAGTAGTCTTTTGCAGAAAAGTTGAGAGTCCAGTGTAAGTCCGCTCCCCCCGAAATATTCTTTTCTTTGTGTGTATTGTAACGTGATGTATAATTTTTATTGAGAGCAAGAGACCGTAGAAAGTTACAGCCCATTTTAGAATTGTAAAAAATGAAATTGTTCTATGTTCATATACCTAAAGCTATGATATATAAATACTAATGTAGTGTGGTTTGGTCGGTTTTAAGCGCTAGTAGACCTTTCACTGCAGCACTATGTAGACTGTTTCATTTTCCTAAAAAATATCATTACAGTCATGTTAGCGTACAAGAGGAGTGAGTGTAAGTGTGAATTAAAGTAAATACTCGACTCACAAATGAATTATCGATCTAGGGTGCGATAACCGAAGCTATAGTATAACAACTATAATCGTCTACCATATATTAACTTTTGGGTGTTATGCTTTACAAATCCGTATTTTGGATTCAATAGAAATTGCTACCATTGAATTGTTTATGAACTGAAACGTGTATCAAGTATCATGATTCGGGTATAGTAAATAGGTAGGTCAGAGATGGTCAGAGTCAATACTACATAAGTATTAGCAAAATCTTACTCCAGTGCAGTAAACACTTAATCTGTTATGCTCTTCTGTTTGATTCATTTGATTATTATTATTTATTGTACACTTGACTGATTGGCTTTGGCTGTCTTCATCCACCCCATTGTTTGAGATTGTGGAATTATACTCACATATGAATCCGAAAGTTCAGATTATGTGAACATTTTCTCACTTGACTCAATGTATCGCTTTGTTAAGCTGACAATGAGTGGACAGACGGACGACGATGGGATATGCGATTGCATGAGGGGAAATCTAGCAATCTTGACGGTGTGTATTGTAACCTCATTTTTGTTGGTTCCTAGTAGACTCCCTGTCACAAATCTGCTCAGCTAAAGCCATTTCATCAGCAGCCAGGGTAAAGAAACTATAACTTACAAGAATAGGGTATTAGGTGTGCCTATAACCATAAAATATTATTAAGTAGCGCAAGCTACTTTATAAGAATGGTGGCTACGTCCGTCCGTCCGTCCGTCCGTCCGTCCGTCCGTCCGTAGACCTCTATAACTCACGAACGGATGAACACAATTCGTTCCAACTTCTCATGCGGGATGTCCGAGTCACAAGGAAGGTCCCATGGCAAAATGGAATTAATCGGTCAACTGCTTCATGACCTTTGACCTTGCAGAATAACCGTTGTTTGTGACACCAATACCTCACGAACCGATTAACAGAATTCGTTCAAACTTCTCATATGTGATCTTTAGGTCACAGCAACGGTGCATTTAGTAAAGGAGGTCAACCGGTGATACAAGCGATAGCTACTTTATAAGAATGGTGTCTACGTCTGTCCTTCCGTCCTTCTGTGACCGCTATAACTCATGAACGGATGAACACCAATGGTTCAAACTTCTCATGTGTGATCCCCGGTAACAACAAAGGTCCCATTGAAAAATTGGGCCAATCGGTCAACTCTTTCATCATCTTTAACCTTTTAGAATAACTACTGTATTGACTATTGACACAGCCTCAACAGTGCACTGCAATGTAAATGCTGTTAAGTGATCCTTCTATTTATATTTGGAAGTGAAACCCGCCTAATTTGAAATTTGAAAACGACCGCTAAAATTCAAATATTTTGAGAAATGTGAATTGTTATTTGTAAATGTAATATATAGTAAGAATAGCTATACCGCTGTTAACGTATTTGACAACCACTTTGGTGACTTAACATTAGTTAATAATATTATATTCTTGCGCTACTTTATTGCACCGTTGCAAATGGTTTATTGTATTTGTAATTGTAATTTGTAAAATAAACTCATGTAATACATGTACGTACAACAGTATCCATAATATTATGAAGTCCTTAAACGTTGATTTATTTTGTGTGTAGATAATGTTCATGTGTAAAACAAAAATGCATTTTCCGTACTAACAAAACTAAGAATAAGGAAATATTAAAATATTGGCGAGTCATTTGTGGATAATATGATTCTATGGAATACCTAATAGAATACTAATAAATATTAGCTTTGAATAATTCTAAAAATAGTCTTTCAGTAAAGTCCTAGTAAATCTGTTGCATGTGAGCAGAAGTAGGTAAGTAAAGTAATAAGCAAACTTACAAATGGAGTCACTTATACTGGAATTAGGTTGAGTGAAGTAATGAAATAGATTTATATGCGATAAGCTGTCAGTCAAGTCACCAAATCTCATTCAGTCCCAATTCTATTGTAATATCATTGGAGTAGTAGCATTCTTGTGACACAGCTAGAATATTATTGGAGCTCATTGTGCTCCATATAGGTAGCTCTGTAATTGTTCTCCATTACAAATTACAATTCTTAGTTTTACAGAGAACCCAGTATACTTTTATTTATTTGTAAAATGTTTCATGTACTTTCATGCACTGTAGTCTAAAATACCTGCGTTAACCTACCTACTTAATATTATACAAGTTTGTCACATTTATGCTATATTAATAAGGTAAACATGAAAGCAAATTATAAATTCTAATTTTTATAGTTGTAGCCATTTTACAGCTTATCTTTAACAAAAAATATCCTAATTCATCAACAAAAATGCATTAGGTATAATTAAAGGTAGGTCACGTCACTAGAAAAAGTGTTTTAATTTGGTCGAATGACGATGTATAAATTTGAGCTAATGTTTCTTTCATCTGTACTTTGAATATGCCATATTTTGTAAATAAATGCATGTTCGTGGGAGGGTCGGATGATGAAAGTTAATCTTTTCTAAGGACTCAAAGAGATTTATTTAAGCTTTGAACATCAAACCTACAGTGACATGTCCGATGATGATCTCTATTATTAAGCTGCGTGGCGGTAGGCAAAAGGGTAAGATGGTGATATGTATACGTTTTCAAAAAGAATAATATAATTCCCTATTTCCTGCAATAGCTACATATGTATACAATTGAAATAGAGAAAGTTTGTTCAGATAAATGTATTAGTGAATGTAAGGCAATATATAAGTATCTAATAAATATGCTGGTTTACATTTTTAATTGTTATAATATAGGTACAGAAAGATGTGTATAAATCCTCGCCATATGAATTGAGTGGTGTTTGTGAGATTATGGTTGGCTCAAAATGACACGAAAAAAGGGTTAAGAAATACACAGGGCAAAGTACAGTGCGAAAGAGGAGAATAAATTCACAAATCTGTTCTGATCCCTTCTCGACTGGACGACGTTACGGACGCGTACGGTGCATCATGACCAAAATGACAGAATACTTTCGACGATTTGACAGAGCTTTACTTTGGCTTTGGTTTTTTGGATTTATCTGCAGACTTCTATTAGGATCCAATTTCATTTGTTTGTCTTCTTTTCCTCGGCTCTTTTGTACGCAGTGAGTTACCCTTCCGCTTAGCGAACCGAAGTAAACTGACCAAAACAGATGAATTTCACTTTTCCTTTCTCAAATGAATAGGATGAGATTGAATTCAACCCTAAGGCCATTGAGTCAGTGAGAGATGAAAGTTTGCAAAGAATTCAAGGTTAAAGTTTACTTGAAGATAGAATAAAAGTGATTCGTGTCTTTATCATCCACAGATTTTTCTTCATGGACGAAACCTTGCCTAAAGGACTCTATTAGAAATTGTAATTCGGTAAAAAGCCTTTGTCAGTGGATGCTTCCGATTCAGACATTTTTCAGTTGGTTTTTACACTAAAAAAATAAAAGATGTGACCACAGGCTTTCCTTCTCAAAATCTTCAGCTTACTATTGAGAAGCTTTTATGTAAATCAGTAAATAATACTCCCAGCTCCAATGCCAGTGCATAGTAGACTGTGAACAATTCCAAAAATTGGAAACGTACTGTAGCTAGGTATGGTATGACATTGATTTACCTCAAATAGTAAATGTCGATTTGCCACAACATTCAGACTTTCAGAGAGACTTCAGTCCTTCAACTCAATGAACATGAACTGAAGGCAACAGCTGGTCAAACTGGTGTCTCATTTTCTTTATACCATTATGATTTTTCTTTGTTTTTCCCCTACGGTCCTGTTTGTTGGTGTTTGTCCCCTGCATAAACGGCATGATGAAATGTCAATCATGGATGCGTTAGTTACGTGTAACTTGTATAAGTCGTCATCTCACACCACATTATTACAGCATTGCCATTGAATCGAAGTTTCCTAATATTCGACAAATGTTTTCGTATCACATATTTCGTTCCTATACAATTTCTCATTTACGTCAAGTTTACTCACACTTGTACTTATTAGTTGTGCTACAAAGCTGTTAGTGGTGGAATCGAATAAATAATCACAATCAAATTGACAGCCTGGTTATAGTTATCCGCTCCAATAAATCGCGAAAGAATTTCGAATCCATTACACCAGCTACCTACTGTTTTCATGGGGTGTTACTGTATTATTACAATAACAATGGAAATATGCAAATGTTCATGTGTGCACTTGCACTTACAATTTGTGTAGTTGGTAGCGAAAACCTGGGCACCCTACACCCTACAGTGATGTAAGTGCTTCCTACTTACGTTATATTATATGATTACATAATATATTTATCAATTCTGCAAGAAGAGACGCATGAATTTCTGGGCAACGAAATTAACTTTATGCCCATGTTGTAATACCACATGTTATTTCATTTTTTTACTTTGTCGTAGTTTATTTTATTTTTTCTTTACACTTAAGAATATGGAGTGAGATATACAGTGAGATATGCTTCATGAACAAAAAGAATATTACCGACTTGTCTTTGCAACATTTGTTTGATACCAATCTCAATTGACCTTTACTCTATCTGTATGTAAACTGCATAATATAGCGAATATTCCCGTGATAATGATACATGGGGCAGATTTTTATGTAAATTGTAGCAGGTATGTTTTTGTTGGAATGACGAGGTTAAGTAAATATTATAATAGGAGAGTTACAATTTTTGTCCAGCCATAATTTGATTTAGTTCCTGAAAGCGGCGTATTCGGTTTTCTAGGGAAGTGATGAAACCATTTGTCAAAGGGTAAGGTATATCCACTGAAACTACGCCGTCACATGCAACTCTACTGAACTCGTCACCTTAAAGCATCAGTCAAAATTAAATTCTAGCAATTATGTAGGTATCATTGTCAATAGTCAATATCACAGTGATTAGTATTCACTTACCAATACTGCTATCAGTGTTTGGGAGAAGAATGCTAGAGAGACGCGTAATAATGCTGTTATGAGAAAAGACAATTTTTGCAAATTCAAGTATAATTAAATACAGTGATTGATGTAAATGTATTGAACTTGCAAAAGATACCTAGGTGTAGTCGCTTGGATGTAGCGTACGATGTCACTACACCAATTTGTCGGAGGTTTTGCCAGTAGCTTAAAGAAAGAGTCTAAAATGCTTATTGTGACTTGGCAGTAAAAATCTCTATTGTCGGCATTGTGTGCTTCCGTCAAAAACGATGCATCACTTTCTTCGTCTCTTGTGTTAGGCTCAAAGATAAATTCTGTAATACATGCAATGATTAATTCTTTCTGTTTGCCGTATATATACAAATAGTATTATTGATACATATTAACTTTTGACTGTGTTAAATGAAAGTATACTGTTGACAGCGAGTAGGGATTCAAGTAGTGATAGTGTCTTAAGTGTATACAGCCTTGAAAAATGATGAGATCCTGGTACTAACAAACTGTAGGGAAATGGGCAAGGAAAATCTGGATTAGAAAGGAAAGTAGTCATGTAAAAATTTGGAGGAACATCTGGATATGCTTGTGTCAATTGAATATCAAAATTGAAAAGGCCGTCTTCATAAGGTGAACCCTTCCGGCCAACCATCATAGCCGAGTAGAGATCCTATAGAAAAGCATAACACGTTATTTTATAACCCATTGAAATATTTAAAGACATTAATGATTTAGGTGAAAAGAAAATAATGCAAAGGTACCGGTCTATCTTTATAAGCTTTAACCCAAATCCCTTCTGAAAAAAATAGCAATAGCATCTTCCTATCGAATTCCACTTTCAATATATATTGCTCAGTATATTCAAATGACATCGAATAGTAATAATGAGATTCCGGAGCGTGAGGAATAATCTCAAACTTTTCATCAAGGGGGATTGTAGACAGATTATAATTTCGCAGACAAGAACTAAAGAGACTGGTTTGAATTGTTACATTCTCTTCTTCTTCCGTGGCAATATCAATGCATTGTTTGCTTAAAAATTCCACTTCCGAGTTTCTTTGTCGCATTCCTGTGAAGGAAGTCTCAATTGACCTCACTTCAATGTCAAAAGGTGTTAGAGATTCTTGTGTATTCGAAGGAAAGCATGTGACGATTACCTAAAAGCGTCATTCTTATTAGAACTCATTGGAAAAATGGAAATATTTTTGTGAAAGAGTACTTTTTAATGCATGTACAATTACATACCTTTCCCCCGTTGGTGATACTATCAACGCAACCAAATTGAAAAATATCATTTAATAGAGTACATTTCACAGATGGAAGTACGATTTCTCCAGGTTTTATTTTTCCATATTTGAAGTGATAGTCTAAATCATACTTTGATTCCGTTGTTGTTGCCCTATGAAGAATTTCAGTTTCTTTGTGACCTTTATGAAACCATTTCACCACGACAGTGTCATCTAAAAAAAATTATCTTATTTTCAACTTTCAATGAATTTTCACAATTATAATAATTCTGCATTATGTGAAGAAAATGAGACCTATATTGCGTCTAAGTGTAACTCCATAATCATTTGACGTAGATGCAGATAGAGAGCTTTTTCTTTGAACAATTTGTCTAAAAGTTTCTTTAAACGATACTTTTTCATTTGTATCACAACTTCTAAAGCTGTCCACTAATCCAGTCTGTAAAAACAGCATATTTATACAAATTGTAATTGAGTAGCTAATATTGAACTATATTACTTTAATGAAATTATTCAATGGATACCTACTTACTTCCCACTCTACATCAATTACACGACAAGTTCTCAAAATGTTAACAACATCAGGAGCACCCGATGGAACCTTAATATTTAAAAACATAATAATTGTTCAAATTAAATCTACCTAAGTTTATCTGCAATACTTATTGTAGCTCAAGCTACTTACTGAGGTGTCAGCCTCACTGCTAGCATTATAACTGTCACTCTCTTCCAAAAAGAATTCCGAGATGATATGATTCTTCAATTCCATACTTGCAATGCAGAGAGAAATATCTCCCTTATTCTTAGTGTAGTAATAAAACTTATCAAGCAGCTCAGATCCTTCAGAATCCCATTGTTGTCGATGGATGTCAATGTTCCTAACCTTGGATTTCAGTAATCGTCGAGCAACAGTAGATTCTGGTTTTTGGTTGGCACAGTTGTCCGATTGTGCCACAGTTAATGAATATTTCCACTCCACATCTATGGATATAACCTATACCAAAACATCATTTATATTTGTATGCATGATTTAAAGGTGTATGGATATGGATACATGCGTGATTGAGCAAATGAATATAAAATAATTGACATACATTGTAGAAAACTATATAAGCGTCTGGAGGAGTATTTCCGTACAATCGATAAATGCTTTCCCCACTCTCCAAATATTTCGTACCTAAGTTTCTCAACTCTTCGGTCGAATAAAAAACTTTTCGTCCAGCATAAGGAGTTTTATCTGGCTGAAAGTCTGAATAAGTCACCTTGCACGATTTACCATCCGCAAATAAAAGAGTCGCACTTGATTTAACAGAGTTTACTACACCTATCCATCCGTTGAGTTCAACTCTATTTCCAACTTCGAAAGGCTAAGATCACATAACATTTTTGTATGTAAAAGATATAATATTTCTTCCACTTTATCATTATTTATTTACCCCCTTATGTATTAAACAGGTAATTAAAACTTTATACCAAAATTGGTTCAAGTTGACGGCAAGGAATATCAACTATGGCTGTTTCTGTATCAGCAACTTGTAAGTAAGCTACCCAGTCTACATTTACGACTTCCCCAAACTCTCCACCTGACTTCACATTAATCAGATCTCCGCACTCCAATTTTCGATCAATAAGAGCAACCTAAGCAAAATATTTGCATGAACAAAATCATAGAGTTTCTCGTTAAGAGCAGTATATAATTAAAATAAATCTTAAAATACATGAGGAATTTCTTCAGCCATAAACGCTTGAGAAAAACTTTTATTCACAGATTGCGATTCTACTCTGTCATGTGCCGTCCATATTACATGAAGATCACTTCCAAAGTCATCAACGGGAGATACAACACCGAATTCAATCGAACCATCTTCCAATATTCGACAGACTTCGTCGTCAATGTAAAGCTTCTTGTCAGAGAGAGTACGTTTGCTTTTGACATATTCATCATCGGAAGTAACTTCTTCCTTTTGACTTTTCTCTCTTTGACTCTTTTCTTGTTGGAGATTTTTGAAACTTACTTTACTGTCTCCATCACTCTCCACATCTTTACGTTTTCCTCCTGGTTCACATTCACTGAATGCAACTTCATCTTGATCGTAAGAGTTTGTACTTTTTGTACATGATTCAGTGTCGGTTGTTAAATCACTTGCATAATTGTTTTCTGTGTCCATTTATTTTTTAATTTATTTGATATGTAAAAGTATGGTCAAGTTGGAGTAGAAAATCTTATCTTATACGTATTTATTATGGACTTCTACACAATACAATAGTTAAAGGATAATAATTAAGTTAATAATTGATCAGATCACATAACTGGACTACTAATATTACTAAATTATATACAATGTGACTACAATGTGACCTCTTTTTATCTATGATAAAATTAATAAAATATGAGAACAGGGTAGGAGAAATGGGAAATATGTAACTACGACGACAGCTTTTACCTAAAAAGGACATTTAAGTGTAGGCATAATCCGGCGATGTACACATAAGTCTGGGACGTAAACTGATGAAGAGATGCAGATGTTTCTTACGATTTGCGTTACAATAAAATGAATTTTGCCAAAATAATGCGTGTGATAACCCTATACTACTTAGGTTAAGATATATATTTAATATTTGTGTAGGTATAAAATACAAGTAGAATTTATTTGAAGCTTATTTCACACAGTCATATGAACAAAAACTTAATATACTTACGAAGCTCAAGTAAACATCAGTCTTTCTACCTTTTATCTTTATGTAATACATTTGACAATAACTACCAAGGTATACTGATAAACTTACATACAGTTACATAATTTATTAAATATTGCATAGTAAGACACTTCAATGAAATTAAGCAGCTCGGTTTCCACAGGAAAAATGATGCCGTTCATCACATGCCTTAATATCGGGATTGTAATATAAATCATCAGAACACTGAAACACATAAGCATTACCCATATGACAATAATAGAAGCGATCACATTTCAGTGGGTCAGGAAAAATTGTTGCTTGTCCCACAACGTGGCTCTGGAATGAAAAATCCACTGGGCATTCGAAAAGAAAACTTGAAGGAACTAAGTTTTCAGATGTGTTTTCGGGATCTGGCGTTGGTTTGCTCCCCATGGCCATTAAGGAATTATAATTGAAATTGCTTTCCACACCTCCGGAAGGACTGTATTGTCCAGCAACGCCATAACTAGGATGTCCTAAATGTATTGGATATTGTCCTGTGAGTCCAGACCAAAGATTGTTTGGGTTGTAATTAATTCCGAGATAATCGTACATGGGGCTATAAATGTCATTAAGAGGGTCTCTTCTGTTTGCGTAACTTCCAAATGCTTGCTGATGATGTTGAAGATTGGCATTCGAATATCCAGGGTATCGATAATGTTGTTGGTAACTTTGCAACATTTTGTTGGATACTGCTGGGTCACTTCCTACAACTGAGTTGTACTCTGTAGTAGGAAAGGGAGACACATTTAATGACGTATTGACTTTTGTTGGTTGAACATGCAAAGTTTCTTCTAATATTGTCAGAGCACTTCCTTTTGAGCCCTTTGGATTTCGTTGCGCCTCTTGAATTTGGTTGGCATATTTTTCTTGTGCGCTCGTGAATTTTTCTCTAGCAGAATGAATATAATTATGTGAAATTGTGTATGGAGTTTGCCAACCAAATTGACGCCCAGTCCTACTCGATTTCCTAATCGACGGCTCCCTTTCCGCAGCTACAGTCATGGATATTACAGCCCACAGCAAAATGCAAATATTCATACTGGAAAATAATACATTTTAAATTTTAATTCTTAACCCTAATTTTCAATTAAAAAATATACAATACTACAGCTCACAAAATAAGCCTTGGTATTACAAATCGCAAGCAAAAACACAAATAGACATTAATTAAAAGTTTTATAATTGCTGTATTGGTTTATTCTACTTACCTTGGAATAGTTACTTGAGATGGCGAAGAACAAAGTAGAAGTTGCAGTCTGTATATAGCTAGTTATTATAGACAAATTAAAGTTCCACAAATGGAAGGGAATAGTGGACTCTATTAACACACTTCCACTCAGTCTACGCTTCTGAAACTGTGGAAAATAATCTGTACGCACCTGTATTTATAATTTGGCTAGCTATGTTACTAAAGCATGGAAGTGAAGCACACAAATAAATGAGATACTAATGACTATGACCGTGTGTAAAAATAACGTATTGAGATGACCCTATTCGACATTCGGTGCGTATAGTGTATTGGACTTATCAACTTTAGTTTATGTTAAATGAAGTTAATCCTTAAATTATATTAACCCATTACATTTCTAAATTGCAGTATTGTGTAGGTACATAGCATTGAGAGTTTAAGATGCTTGTATTAATGCACTTTATCCGAATAGCCATCGCCAATCTCTTTTGTTAGTCTTTGAAAGTTGTTACTGTCAAGAGTAGTGTAGAATATTCGTGTGTATTTCTTAGGGATTTAATGGACCGTAGGATTTCATTCTTTTATTTAATTTTCTTTAAAAATAGTTTTGTGTTCATTGAAATCGAATTTATATTTTACATTTACTTCAGGTAGGTGCTGCACACACAGCTGCACAGCATTATATTACACACGAGTATGCTTAAGCTACATTGAAAAGGTTTATGATGGCACAGAAATGAAAATCGCTGTAGGTACTGCTACTTCAACTTACAAAAGAAACAGCGTGCTTACTACAATAATAAACTGTAGTAATTGTATGCACTATGCAGTAAATGTGGATACCTAATACCTAGATAGCATTAGAGTTGTGTACAGTTGTGGAAACCCCTTCGTTCCAACACTTATTTTATTTCTACGAATTCTAAGCTTTTAGAATTTCATTCACAAACTTCCTCGATAATTGAGTGAAGACGTTCAGTCTCAGATAGAAAGAAAGGCCGAAAATGTTATTACAGTGAACAATATGTTTCTTCTTTCAGTCAAACTAGAATAGTAACTATATACTGTATACGCAGTAAGCCCACCATTTCTATAACATCATTAAAATACAACACATTTTGGTGTAAAGTCATGTTTTCCGGTTAGGATGTGCCATAATAGTTTTCAAGTAGATGCATCATACATCTATACAAGTGGATGGTGGTTGCTGAGTTGTATTTGGATTTACTATTGGAATTGGCCACTGAATGAGCATAATATTATTCTACGGATTAAGTCAGGTTGTTGAATTATACGGGATTTTGATTGAAGTGCGAAGGATTATTTTATCCTGCAGTTTATTAATGAATAGTAAAGTGCTGACTTTCATGAATTGCAGGCATCGATTTCACTTATCCAGTGCACTAAGCTATCACTTATCTAGTCGACACTAAAGTAAGTTGTCATAATAGAACATTTTGAATTTTGACTAATATGTTTTCCTTTTGTTTGCAAGGCAGAATGAACATTAGTTTTCTGATAGTTATTGTCATAAAAATAGTCCCGAAGTAATATTCGTGCATGGTGTAATGCTGATTAGTGAATCCATTGAACATGGAATGGTTTAGCGACAGTATGGTATGTATGTGATGAAGGACAGTGTTTCAATTTGCAATGTCAACAGCCTGTAACTGTAACACATGAAGATAAAAGAAGTAAATCCATCAACAGTAAATGTCTATACCGAACTTGTATATGAAGATATTCTTTGCTCTGAATATTAATAGGTTCTTCCAGTAAGTTTGCTTATTCCTTGTTAAGTAAAAGAGCTAACAATAGTATTTTACTATGTACAGTAAGAAATTCAGTTAAAATTTACTACATGTTGTCACCATCCGCTACTACTTCTTACAACGTACAACTGGTACAACTACTTTACCTTGGTAGGCACTAGGCACCACTATGTGAGTAAGTGTTACATACGGTCTTATTTTGAGTATTTCATTTGTTCACAGACAACATGTTACTAGAAGGATGCTTTACAAAATATGAGAAAATTCCATGGGGAAGCCGCAGTTTAAGTTTGACTAGAAAGAATGTTTACATTCGCTTGAATGCGACAGAAAACAAAATTTATTCATTCAGGAAGGTTGATTTGAACTTGACCCTCATGAACCAAGCAAAACAGCATTACCTTAAACACATAAAAATTGCCTGTTGTCTTAAAATTGCTATTTTGTAGAAAAGGATATATTCTTCCGTAAAGGAAATGAAAAAGACGAATGCACTTGACTTGATATTGAAAGAGAAATACGCAGAGTTAGTTTGGCTTAGGTTTGACAAAGCAATATACATCACCGAAAGGATTCAATAGCTCAAGTCAACACTGAAACTGTTGCATAATGATGTTGCCCTGTCGTCTCTTACCTTCCCATATATTATCGGAAACGGTCCCATGTCACACTTAAAGTTTGCGTACAGAATTTGTAGTTTACAGTTTTGCATGGACAGCGTGCATTCGTATTTGTTGTTACTCAGAGTTAAATCTTGACGTGGAAGACAGCAAAGCAGAGGGATCGTAAAGTGACAAAATATTACCCTACTCAAGTTCCTCACGTGTAAGAGACAGATAATGGCCTGCTCTACACGAAATTTATGTCAGCAAGGGAAATCCAAAACTAACGAGTTGACTTGCCCATTTACATCACGCCATTACTTGCTCCCCACTAATAAAAATTAGGGAGTTGAAATTACATCTTGTTTCCATCTTTAAAGGAAAGATTTTCTTCTGGATCAAAAATTTTAAACAGAAAATGGCTTCAACTGAATGCATTATGATATTGTACACTACTGATAACTCTCTGTGTACTTAAAACACTTACGCATACCGAGATATGAAAGCATTTAAAATTGAAATGGAAATACTTGGATGAGAATGAAATGTGCCAAAGCTTTTAAAACTTTTGAATTGGAGTGAAAAAGTGAAATATTATTGATTGCTCAATATAAAATGGCTCATAAATTTGTGGGGGAAGTCAAGAATCCATTACCATCTATTTCACATTAAACGGCTTTTGACAATTTTTCCACTTCAATCATTTCAGTGAAATAAAATTGTTGCGAATTGAATTAATAAATAGAAAGCAGACCATATAGGGCTAGTCAGTACTCAATTCGGATACACACTCTCTCCATACGCACATTGCGTTGGGACGATATGGGTGTTCTTTCCTTTCTATTCTGTTGAATGATTTTATTGGCTCCAGTTCAAATTTCAATAGTACACTTTACCTCTACCTAACTAACCTAACCCTTTACTCTCCTTCGCGGAAGTATCACATAATGCATAACATTTAAGTTCACACTCCGTTTAATTCTTAAATATTCTTGTATACAACTTGCTTCTTCTCAACACACTTCAATAACAATAAAGCATGCATTATGCTATAAAATTTATGGTTGCATTTCCGAAAACTAAACCTTTACAATATAATAATTTTCATGGTAAATATATACCAGAATGTGGATTCGTGAATGTCGGGTTGTTTGTAATATCACCACAATGCACATAGTATTGTTCGTCATCATGATATGTGGGCAATCACCTTCGCTATATTATAGGAAACAGTAGGAGTAGGTATGTACATTCCCAAACTTTTGTCATATTGGTGCCAATTTGGGAGAAGCAGATCGTTGAGAATTTATTCGACTGATTTCGAAACAGTTGTAATTTAAAATATTCTACGTATAATGTATATACGTGTACATACTACCTGTGTGTGCTCTTTGATTTGATTTCATGACTTTATTTAATTGATAACACTTAAATAAGACAGTCTAAGACTGTTAACTAACATTTAAGATTTATTAACATAGTGATATTTAGGTAAATATTCTTTGTTATAATTATATCAACGTGTAGAAATTTATAATATGCCTGTCTACATCCATCACATCCTAGATCACTTCTATTGTTCCTACCCGCACTCAAAGAGAACTTTTTAGCAAGTAAATATTGCCACCAGTATTAAGTCTAGATAAAACTAGCCTAATGCATATAATATGATTCAACGCAAACAATGGCTGCACTAAACAAATGGTATAATAATTGTGTATTTGGTTTCGGTTCGTTCACACCACAATGTACACATACAGATAATCAGCACCAAACACACCAGAGAACAACACAACAGAATAATCATTCATTCAGAAATGGAGAGTGTGAGAAGTGAATAATTTAAAACCAAGGAACCCTTAGGGAACATTAGTTTCATGTACATACACTTTATTACTCCATGATTATCCGGCAAACCCTTTTCCTCGTATGCATAGCCAATGGATAACCCTTCAATTAATATACATTTACACATACCTACATTCAATACACATAGTATTCCAACATATGATTACGCACTAGCTGTTTTGTTAGTTTACTTTGAATTTGATATGATATGTACATCATTTTTATATTTGGATATGCAGATCTTGAATGATTGTCATTCTCCAGGCGCTACTAGGCGTGTGCTGTAAATAAATACAAATATTGGTTTCATGTCTCATGAAATTAATCTGTGATTTTTCATGCAACTGACATATTGAAAAAGCAATCTGGTTTAGCTTGGTCACTCGACGATAAGCATTATTGGTTTAGTATTCTGTTCAACACAATGTAATCCACCAAGTAATCTGACGTACATTCTACATATCAAAGTATTAGTATGGTATATGGCAAAATAAAATTATAAGCTATAAAAACTCAAAATACTCTACTTCAAGCTTTAGGTAGAGTAGATAGTGGTTACCCGTTGTACAAAACTATTAAAATAATTGGTAGCCCGTAAGGAATGCGAAAAGAAAACAAGCTACGTACGTTTAATATATCGGATTACAGATACGCATACAATGACAGTGTAAAGGTGTCATGAATTAAATTCGTGTTAACGTGCACAAGGGATGATTTGATGCATTGGTAACTCGTGCTTTATCACAATACATTGTACCAAGGCCCAGGGACACGAACACTGCACTACTACTGTATAGTGTTTAGTGTTCATAATATAAATACACACAGGCGACACAGGTTTAAATTTGATATGAGTGGGCTATAGTAACTTATTGTTAGTATTAAAGTATGTATGTAGTATGTAGCACCCAGAAGTTTAATATTTGTAGGAGAGTTCGTACGGGCGATTTTTTACTACGCTTATATTGACATTTCCCATGATTTATCTTTTTCCATTGAATTGATCGAGATGGAATGCTGTTTTAGTTTAAACTTTAACTTTGAACCCAAAGGGTTGTTTTGTGGTGTTAACTTAAAAATCTGCTTCCACCCCATTGATACCACACAAAGAACTCCGCTATGATGAGACTCATACAGAAAAAGATAAAATCTTTTCACTAGCGCCAGCAATACGTGCTTCCTTCCGGTAAATGTACATGAGGTAACACACACGTAACGAGTGCTGGGTTGGGTATATACATAGTACTTCCATTCAAGTAGCACCAATACATATTACACTAAACGTAATATTCTGCAGGATGATTTGGATGATTACAGTATGATTGAAATGACAAAAGTTGTATTTCCTATTTTTCATGTTACATTTTTTGTTCATACAGTATACATTGTGAGAAAAGTGAGAATACAAAATTAGTTTCTCTAATTGCAGAACCCTTCTATTTCTTAAGATTCTATAGTCAGTATATACTTCAATTGTCATTACACAGGGATTTCAGAATTAGAAGTATTTTTAGGGGGAAGTGCGAGACTAAAATTGTTCTTTTAATTTATACCGGTACGTAACTACCAACGAATGTCACTTTCAGGCAAAGGCATACAAAATTGAACGAAGAAAAGGGAAAAAGTAATTAGCCACAATGATCACTACATTACTACTTAACTTGCAAATGAAGGGGGATTTATTTAAATAGGTATACTTGAGAATTTTTGATTAGCTTCGGCTATCAGAATCGCATTTATCACAAACAGAAAACGCAAGTGTCACGATAAAATGGGAGAGATGATACGCCAGAACTCAAAACTCAATTAGCAACCAACCTGCGGGAACACCTGCTACTATTCTTAGTGCAACTATTGTCTCTACAGACCCTTTTTTCGTTTTCCATATTGGTGCAGTGCAGATAATATGCTACAAAGACACCTGAGACAACCGCAAGCCATCAAAGACTGATTTAATGACTAAAAAATTAACGATGTAATTTCGCTTTAAAAGTTTGTAAGCACAAGTTGAAATTTGTCTGTGTATCGTCTGTGAATTGTCTGTGAAGTAACGTAACTGCTTACTAAAGGGACAGTTAGTAGAGCAGTTACTTAATATTTATTTACCAATGTGCGTTTACGAATTAAGGACTAAATTGTACAGAATCTTAAGATTTAGATATTGGGTACGCTATGTGTATATATTTAGTGTATATTTACGGCCCTCGTTTGGAGACGATTACACAATAAAATATAAATCTTAAACCCTTTACATAGATTTTTTGACAAAATAGTTTTCGAAACTGTTGCTTTGTTGGTACTGGATACGGTAACTTGGCTATGTTACATTCAACCAAACAATTGGTTCATAGATCAAATTATTAAAATATGAGACCAAACTTAAAATCTATACGAAAGGGACTTCAAAAATAATTTATTATACTTACATTTATTCGTGTACCTTTGATTAGTAAGTAATGCTGCACAATTCTCGTAGGTACCAGCCAAAATATTTTTGTCGATATTTAAACCGAATTTAAAGACACCAGTGAGACCCGTAAATTAGAGAATAAAATGTCAGACAAGGATGTGATAATATTTACAATCAAAGCTGATGTGTATGAAACAAGTGCACAAGAAACTCCGACCAACTGGATTCTCAAATCAAAATCAGCTAGGGTTTCCATTTGCTTCGACGCAACTAGAAATCTAAGCAGAATAATCAGTCTTGTGGGACCAACACCAATAATTAATAGTTGCATAATGTCATCAAGTCAATTCATTGTAAGCTCTGCCATGTTTGGGACATGGTTTGATGAACGAAGTAATGCCACATTTGGTGTTGGATTCTCAAAAGAGTCTGAAGTCACAGAATTTGCATCTGCTTTCGAGGAGGCAAAGAGAAAAATGATCGAGTTAGAAGAAAATTGCCCTGTAAGTGAACTTTCCTGTGTAAGTGGTGAAAGTTTACAATTAGCTGATGTTGTCAGTAATCCTTCTTTGTCTTCATCTCAAGTTCAAGTTCACCAATCTATTGAAAATTGTAAAAGTACTCCAAATGTTTCTATTTCGTTTCCCGAATGCCTCAATGTTCTTACTGGGACAAGTCGTAATTCAAATATGAATTGTAATAATTCCAAGTCCATAAATAACAACTTCCCCGGGATTTCATCCACCAACAGTTGCAGTAGCAAGCAATGTATCTTACCAATCATAGGTAAAGAAAATGAACACAATTTTGTTGTAATGAACGTGAAAGCCAATTTGACTCAGACTGAAATTGTAGCTCTGACACAGGAAAACGCATATCTTCGTAAAGCTATGACAGATGCATCAAAAAGTGTTAATGCATGGCAATTAGAAATCGAATCTCTGAGAGTTCAAAGCGAGGCTATGAGAAAAGCTAAAGATGGTGCATATAAAGAGATACAAGAATGGAAAAATAAATCTTATGAATTTCAAGCAGAAGCTAAAATTTGGAAAGAACGCTGTGAAAAGTCGGAAGCTAATGCTCAAGATTTGTCGGAAGGTGCTGTTTCAAAATATAAGCACCAGCTTTCAGAAGCACTGAATAGTAAGGAATACTATAAAAGTGTCATTCAGGAAAAGGAACTTGAGCTTCGAAGAATGAAAAGTCAACTGGCATTAAAAGAAAGTTCTCCAAGTCACACAGCACTTACGTACAAAAAAGAAAATGAAGCCCTTAAAATATCCCAAGCTAAAGCTAAACAGCAGGAAACTATCTCGACTCAACTAGCAAATGAACAATGGGGGATCATGAGGGAAGTAGAAGGAAAAATGGCAGATGGAATTCAAAAGTTTATTGAACTGCATGCAGAACTGAAAAAATCTGTCAAAAAGGGAGCTAACTTAAAAACACATTAAACCAGTGTGACAAAATTTGCCCTAAGTCCCCATCTTTAGAAAACCCCTCCGTGTATTTTACGCAATTATTGTATTAATGTATTAATTGGTTTTTATTATATAGTATTCTCCAAATTGCATTCTCAAAAAATAAAAGAAGCAAAGTTTTATAATCAAACCTTTATCCAACTAATATTTTGAATTTTTTATCAATAGTATACTATATGCATATTAGTTTTATTAGGTAATTAATAATTACCATAATTTCTATAGGTGTATTAATTATGACTATGACCTCTATGACTCAAATTATTATCATGTAAATGGTTTATACACCAAGCCACAAATCATTTGTGATAGATTGGGGCGTTGTGAGTGAGTGAGAAGAGTCCTCGTTGGTTTACCTCGCTTTGTATTTCCGCCAACTTTGTGAATGTGTTTGTATTTTGTTTGTGTTAAAAGTGATCTTGCCTTTAAAACATTTCATAATTTTTAATCAGCAATTGTCAGTTGACTGATTTGGATTTGACCAATTGTAATTGTAAGAAAGTTTATATTTTGAAGTGTTACAACTATTGGCTTTCAGCTGTTAGTTGTTTATGTTACATTGTACATTTATTTTTGATTTTAGATAAAGACTTTTCTGTGTATTGGCGGTTGACAGTTGAAGCCAACACATAATTTGTAAAAACATTTGTTATTTGATGTATTTTAATTTTAATTTTTTTATATTTCTTAGCAATCAGACAAAGCAATAATGTCAAGTCGAAGAGGGAAACACATGTCCAGGAAGGGATCTTCTGACGGCAGAGTAAGCAACGAACAGTTAAGAATTGCAACGGAAGAATCTGAGGTAACCGCCGGAATGCAAGAATTATTACACAAACAAATGGACGATATTGTCAACCTCTCCACAACTTTGATTCCTGCTGCCGACAGCGGTAAAACTTTCTCGATTAATATTACTTTTATTGTTTTAGTAAATGTATTTGTCATTGTTATGTTGTTCTCACAATTTATGCAATAGAGAATTTTCTGAATGTCCTCCCAGAAAAAATCATTGTGTAATCTCGGCTGGTATGCACACTCAACTCACGTATATTATTCACTTTTTTGTGTAAGATCCAAGACTAACTGAGATTGCACGGCAACTTTTTCTGAGAGAGAAGACATTCAAAAAGTCTTCTGTAATAATGGAATATCAGGTTAATGTGATTAATCATTATCATAAGCATCTACCTATGCTGACTTTTAGTTTTAAAGACTTAAAAACAGAATTTTAAAATTACAATATTTATTATTAAATATTTTAGAAGATGAACGTAACAAGCTGATCAATTCATGTGAAATGAATTTAAAATCCTTGATAATTGATGAAATGGTATTCCTAAAAGCTAACAAAGTTTCAGAAGAACTAGCACAACAGGCTATAATTCAAGCTTCGCAAAACGCCAACAGCAACGTTAAAAACATTTGGACTGACATCGACAATATTGAAAAGGTGAGCAATGCTAATTGACTAGCCAAAGGTTGTTCTACGTATGACCCTTTTGTCTTGAAATCTAATCCTGTATCTAATTTTGTATTTGTTTTCACTTAAGGAAACCAATAAAGTTTCTGCAGATTACAGATCTAATATTAAAGAAAAAGACATTCAAGCTCATCCTATGTTTAAAAAACTTACGCAAAATATCAGTGAAATTTTAGTCTCAGCCCGTAAGTTAACATGCTCTTAACACAAAACTCCAGCGTTACTAAAAATTGTACATATAACATATTGTGTTTGTGTTAGTAATTTTATTTTCTAATTTGTATATTAGAATTGTCTCCTGAACATGACGGCGAAGACTTAAATGCGTCTTTAATAGGTGAAGACCACATTCCTACAACTGATCCTATTACAAAGCGACCTTTAATTGACCCCATCAAAAATTCCATTTGCGGCCATGTTTATGGTCAGTCAGCTATCGAGCAGTTGATAAAATCTTCAACTACAAAAATTAGGTAATTTTGTTAATTATTACTTACTTTATAGTGCATTTATTTATACGTTAAATAATTAAAAATATATATAATTCTTTATATATCTTGTTTTCTTAAACCGTGTATTCAATTTTTAGATGTCCTTCGTTGGGTTGCAGTAATAAAAATTTCATCCAAAAGAAGCATTTAATCGAAGATACAGCTTTAGCTGCAAAAATACGAAACAAAATTGCGAAAGAAAGCCAAGCTGGAAGCTCCCAAGGTTTCAGTAATATAATTGATGCAATAGATCTTTAATTCTTGCTTTCAAAAACATTGTTATTATGTAAGTATACTCTGATTGGTATACGCTTAAGTACAGATACCACAGTTCACAGTATTAACAGTATTTTCATACTGTGTGGTTTTTTCTTTGTACAAATAATTCTCCATAATATAAACTTTTATGTGTAGTTAGCGAATATTGTGCTATGTAGTAGAAACTCTTACAACTTTGTTTTGTGGAATATACTCACTAACACTTCCACAACAAAAAATCTCTACAATGGCAAACTTCATCAGTACCTATATTCTACTATACCGTTAATGTTAATTTCACGATTGATTGAAGTTTTTATATAAGTAAACTTGAATTCTTATTAGATGGTTCGTTAACCATAGTTTGTTGAACGCAACTTCTTTTAATCGACTGTTAGATGGGTAGTTAGTAAATCTCAAACATTTCACTTTATATGTAATAGAATGTAGAGCTTACAATTTATGTTTTATGCTTTTTATGAAACGAATTTTTTCTTTCTGTTAAACAGCACGTTGCATTATAAATTATATTTTAGTGATGTGATAACAAATACTCCAACAAGTTAATTACGATTACAATGTCAACAAGTGATAAGAATAACATTACATAATAATATAATATAAGTTGAAATTAATATTTACCTTACTTAATAAAATAAAATGAAAATGTGAGCAACCAACACCGTAATTACATCTAATACAATAACAGTAATTTTATGCGTGTTGTTTTAACTGATAGGTAACCATCACCATGTTAGAGATTGACAAGTCAACATTGTGCTGTAAAAGTAAATGCAGCCGATATCGAATTGTACACTGTGCATCTTATGAACCATTGACCATTTAAACCCTCATCTGATCTCCATTATTCATAGAGTAAATTTCCTCCGCAAATTTTTGTCCCGTCATAAAAAATACATAAAATACGTTCGACTGTGTACAATGTTGCTTCTATTGTACCTTGATTGTAGCACAATCACGTATACAATCTGTAAGCCCATTCTGATGGCAAAGTGTATGGTAATATACAAACGTGTAATAGTATGTCGTGTTAGGAAATAATATAGTACCTTATACAGTGTTTTTAACCATGAGACTAGGGGATGGTTAAAGTCTATATTTTTATATCTTCACCTTGTCAATGTATTCTTTGCAGCAAGATACCGTGGCTGAATGTAGGTACATTGTGACACTAAGAGACTAAGGAATACAAAACGAATAGCAGTAGCAACATTTTTACAAGTTACACATAAAAAGATCCGTAAAAAGCTTTTGAGAGTCAAACTCAATCTTATGATTATGAAGAAGCTACTCTCCTCCTTTATAGTTTTTTATAACCCAAATGTAATAACCGCATGTAGGAAAAGTTGAAGAAAATGGAAATATACTATTTACTTTATTGCATTAGTAATGCACAGTACATTACAGCCGAACCTATACAGGCATTTGAGTGTCAATGTAGAATGCAATAGCCTGCATCTATTATATAATTTTTCCTTGCTGTATCTCTAGCTCTTCAAATGGAACGTGGGGTATCTTCTTTACATTTTCATAAACTAAAGTCATTTTTTATAGTTTCAAGGTGTAGTATTCATCTATTTTTCATTTCATATCAGCTTATGGTCATTGAAAGCGTTGATATGTCACGTCAACCTGGTAAAGCCCTTCATGACGATAATACAGACTCGTTTTCAATTCATGTGAGTTAAGAGTTTGTGTATATGAAATAGAACAAAAGTAGAGATAGAAAGTGTGCAGAAAAAATATACGCACACCTAAACACCAAAATGTCTACTAAAAAGAAAATTCAAAGCTTCTACTGTGTATAAACCAATATTGTATATCTACGGGTAAGTGTATGTGCAAGTAATATGTACCTAATACTAAATAAAGCAAAAGATGAAATGGTAAAGAGCAGGAGAGCAAGGGAGTTTTATGACATGCCAAGACAGACACAAAGTTTAAGTTTTGATCAGAAAAATGTACAAGTCATAAGTTGAAAGGAGAATTTACAAGTTTACGAGTCACTCATCTTATCGTGCAGAAAGTGTATATTTCCCTAATGAGCTTTCCTCTTTATCAGACTCTTTCACGTGTGTTTTATGACTGTCTTGACTTGACTTTAAAAGCCATACACTTACTTTCATCCCATCCACATCCCCCTTTTCTTTTGACTTATTTCCTAAACAACTACCTCTACTACTAGTTCAAATGAGACGCGAGACTGTTCATTCCCATCTCAAAACCCATTTCTTCATCGACAAGTTAGCAAAGCTGTACAAAAGACCAATATGATGTGTACAAGTAGTAAAGCAACGCGAACACATAGCCAGTCTACGTAACATTTACCAATCGTTACTTTATTCATCATAAAAGATATGATTTTTCTTTTCTGCTAACTATATGCAACTTTACGTTTATTTACAACCTATAAGTAGCCGTCTTGTCTTTTACAGCTTCTGGTTCATCTCAAGGTTCTCATGAACCACGTAGTGAGCTACACTGTGCTCTTGTAATGTGCATACTACTCCTGTGGGTTGCATATTATATGTGGATACACGTTAACTGTCCAAACGAACAAAAAACATGCAGCTATTAAGCTGCTGTGATAGTTAATCGCGGATAGATCGCATATATTGAGCTACTGAACCAATTCTTTTCTTAGTTACTTATTATGGTTTATTTACCCAATTGTTTTCTAAGCATCTGGCTAAATGGCCTAATAACACTTTGGGGCTTTAACTCAAAGTCACAGTAGCTTTCACTCTGCTGAGACTGAGAATGCTCTACTGTTTTCGGTTGTATACATTTTACAAAGATACTTCTGCTTCTCCTGTACGGCAACTCACTCACGGGAGAGTAAGCATTATACAGATGCCGTCAGTTCTGGCTATTTTTAGCAAGTGTTAGTGTTACTTCAGATTTTTCTCACGGTATGATGTTTAACCTTTGTAAGCACAGCGTTTTTACTTTCTACAGCACTTGTGTGGTGTAGACAATACAATCTGAATTTTTTGTGGATGCTACTGATAAACTTTAATGAACACAATAAACTATAGTCAAAAATATATCGATACAGGACAGGGGTATGAAGTTTGGCATTTCGGCCCTTCGAACATTCCATATTAATTTTAGTAGTACATATATTTTTGCTATTAGTTTTTTGTGCGTCGTATTTATATCTGTACCTTTGTACCTAATGCACCTAAAGTGGTCATGTCTTTCACAATCAGTTGGTTAGCACAGTATTGGCAGATAAGTATATTATTAATTGTGATATGAATAATTTTCTAAATATTTTCCTTGTATAAAATAAACTATTAATCATATGTCGCAATTTAAATTAGATACTTCCATTTATTTACAACAGTTACAATTAATATTGCTCTTAATCCGAAAATGTCATGCTAATAATAGATTTCATGTTTGCAACTTTGCAACAATCTTGTTTGTTTGTTTAGCATATAGAATTTAGGTTAGCATAACCATGCGTGATATTGAAGAACTTAAATGCATGGTCAAAAAGCAAGACAGTAATTTTGCTCCATGTACCCAATTTGCATGTACATAAGTATTTGACTTTGGCACAGAAAACTTTGTTCACTTTCCTTACTTTGTGGCAGAGATGCGACTTAGCGGGTGCAAAGGTTGCTTTGTTTGTTACAGAAGGCAAAACGCAATCCTTACTATTCCAGTCTTATCTACTCAACAGTCAACATAAGGATACAAATTTTTGCTTTTTACCCACAGATAGTACCTATGCCTACTAGTATTTAGTATTTCGCAACATATGCCCGACATTACAGTAGTAATTGCAGATTGCTACTATTTAATGTTATTATATGCCGGTTGGTATGTGCGAGTATGTTTTGCAAGAGAAGTCCGTATGCTTCTGTACACACTCCTTGCAAAAACGTTTTGGTAATCCAGTGGCAACGTATGCAAATGTACAACCTTCTACTTTACTAGTGTGGAAATAACCTAACCTCACCCCATCCATCCTTCTTTCCTTTCTTCCAGAGTCAACTCTTTTGGTAATACTTTATCAGGCATTTAATGAGGTATAGGATTTCTACCGTGGTGGGTCTACTAAGAAAATGTCGTGAACTCATAAATCTGTCTTAGGATGTGTAGTATTTTCAGTTTTAGTAATCAATCTAAAAATGGAATATGAAGTAGAAGTCGTTATTTGTTGTTTTGCGGTTGAGATAAATCATATTAAACGATCAATGGCCTTTATTGTTATGTCACATTTTCTGCGTCGTTTTTGATGTAGGTATTAACTTCTCATGTCTCGGTATGTTCAGGAAGGCTCTTGCGAAGCAATATCTTCTTGCATATTCGTTTCATATGCGTTCTATAACATATTAAATCTCTGTTGAGCTATCTAGCATCTACTTGGGTATAATATTATTATTCTTCACTTACATGTGTTCTATTAGTAAAGTTCGATTATTCTTCTCATCAGATATTTGAATAGGTAGTATATAATACGCAGCTAGAAATAAAAATTTATTTAATCATTCATTATTGCTGTGTGCAGCTGTTTCAGAAGATATGAGTAAATAAATACAAAACATAGCTTCCCTTGTAACCGCTAAAAGCAGACAAGCTAAAAGCACTGAACATACAAGCTTGTGTGCTTCTGACATTTTACCTCTAGCAAAAATTACAGCGCAATAATAATTGTTTTTGTAATATTAATTAGCATTTCTTCAATCTTCCTGGCCACAATGAGTAGATAAGGAGACCTCCACTCCGTAAATGAAAACTGATCACGCGACAACAACAACTTCAGCAGAGTGGTCAAAAAGCACACAGAGCATTCAAATCCCATTCCAACTGTACTGAAGTAGTTTCAATTGATAAGTAAACACTTTTTGATAAAGCAAATAAGTCATAAAGTTAGCATAAGACTTTATGTGGCTAATGCCATTTCGTATGCATTACTGACACTCTGCTCACACTTACTATGTGCGCTATATACGCTGTGGGTCAAAAATCGAACTTGCACAGTTGTATCTTCTGTGTGCAGAGTTAAGCTATGAATACAAAAATTGTACTACATGCGTTATATGCATTTCCAAACGAGATGACTACGATGATAATGGCTTGTTATAGCATCTGCCACTTTAGTTATATTTAGTAGTTATGCTTATGACAAGATGAACTGATTCTTCATTTATCGTTATGGCAAGTGTTTACTTATTGATGCATGTTAAGCACATAGTCTGCGTTCTTAGGTACAACGAAAGCAGCAGACAGCAGGTCGTCAGTTTAAGTGTAAATAAAATGTCTTCAAAACAACACGATCCAATTACATCGTTTAACTATGCAATTAGTGGACACTAGAATGCAAATAGAGTTTGGCAACTCACATTAACGCTTACTATTCACCAACAAATAAAAATAATGTCCTATAAACATTTTTCCAGTCATAAAAAATAATTTGAGTACAAAGCCATACAGTGAACAAGTTAACATAATAATTCTCGAATCATTTCATTTAAAAGATTTGTATCATATTTATTTTCAATTCTCAAACATCAACTATAATTAATCAGGTATAATGTTACGAAGTTGTACTATCAAAAATGCTGGTTTTGCTAATTTTTATAAACTGAATTAGGAGTGTGTTTTATATTACCAAACGCTATTACTAAATATATTAAAGTGGTATAAGTAACAAAAGGAACTCGCATGGTGCATAGGTAGTTGATAGTTATGTGCAGGTTTTAACGCAACAAACGTGCAGAGTGCTGACTAATAATATTTACATTCTTGGATTTGTTGGATGATATGACGTCGTCATTTCATGTGGCAAAATGTGGGCATCCATTTTGCATTGACACAGGAGATGCGTAATTCTATCACGAAGAGGTAATAAAATAAATCTTCGTGTAACTTGGAAATATAAGCGTTCATTTTTGTAAGTATGAGTTGGCGACAAACAGTCTGGTGATGTCTACATTCTTTTGTGCCAACGTTATAGTCACGAAGTAGGTTGTTCAGTTTTATCTATTTAACTTAACTGAGCAAAGATAATTCTATCTCTGACTATTGTGACCATCCAATGCCATGTTCACAACTTTTCACAATACCTACCATAAAAACAATACCGTTGCAGCATATAGGTGCAAAAATATTCGCTTAATTATTCACAATTTATTTAAGGCTTTACATCGCAATGACTAATAATCATAATAAATTTAATACTAACAGTCTGGTAAACGGCCTTAACAGAAAGAGAGTTACGGAAAAGATGTATAAAAGCGCAACACATAATATATAATACAAATAATAAATATTGTATGTTTTTCAGTTTACGGTTGAAGTTTAAGTAGGCCGAATGTGGATAGTGTAGATCCCTATACGTTTTAGTTTTGATTCAGTTGTTTATTTGATTAAATTAGTAATGCTACGTGTCAGTTTTGCATTTTTCACATTTACATCGATACAGAACTTGTCATCAACTAAACGATGTTCCTTGAGTTTAGCCTTCACATGCAAAAACTCAATCAATATTTACTGATTACCGTTTACAAAGGTATTCATTTTGATTGCAACGATCATGTGAACGGTGAAGTCGAGTAATAAACATGTCCATGTTGTTTACCTGCATCTAAAATAACACACAGTAAATAGGGAATCATTTAATGAGTCATCATTAGAATAAAACATAACAACTTCATGATGTGAGCTGATTTGTACACACAGTGACAAAACAAAATACCAAAGGAAACTGTTTAGAAACTTGTGATTATGCTGCTTATAGGTTAATGTGGTACAATAACTTCCCTTTGGATGCCTTGAACCTAAACGTATGTAAATGCAGTGTCGTTATGCAAATTAATGAGTAAAAATTATCCATGTATGCATCGGTTTTTAGAAAACGTGTTTCTTGGGGTTGTAGGGTACTTTGACTATGGGATAACCTGTCCTCTGGTTCATCATTAATAAGCTCTGACTACATAGATGAATTCAGTATGATGTATAGTAACTGAAGTCAATTGCCAGAAAATACGTTTAAAAGTGATTCAGTGCATATTCAGATATAGAAGCTTGGTGCTTCTGTTTCTTACTGTTTCCTATTTAGGCTTTATTCAACACGCAATTTCAATTTAGATATGTTACAGGTACTACTGAATGCTACTTAGGTATATGCATGAGTGTAAGTATAACACAGTTCTTGTGTAATATGCACTAAGAGCAAAGGTAGTATGTAATGTATATCTATAAGCTAAATGAATTCGTGTGATAACTCCGGTACACACAACCCTATCACCGGGGTTATGATTAATATCAGGTAAGTGGTCTTTGATGACGAATGGTTTGTTGATGTACAGATATATATGCAAAACACAACAACCAATTCTCTGTGTGTCATGAATTCCCTGTACTAAATTCGTCAGTCATAGATGATGATAGTTTGTATGCATAAGTAGTTAATGCTAAGTTGATTTATGGATTATATAAAATCTCTAGTTTGCAATTTGTAAATATGAAAATGGTAAGTAGTATGGTAATATAATGTAAATATGAATTAGGTATGCGAATTTTGTATGCTTGAATAAGGATTTTTGGACAATTGGAAATTATTTTAACAGTTTTTATTGTTTATTTCAGTTTTATTTCACGTAATAACATTATTCATTTTGTTGTGAAAACAATATGAGCTATATGTTCCTTAATTACACACACTGTACCATTACTCCTCCTTACATGTATAACACTTAGGATGATAATGTAATCTATAGAAATTATTGTGTTCATCTTATCATGTAGTATATATAATATAACTACAAGGGACTATTCACAGTTTCTTGAAAGACTGTTGGGCAATGGGATATAATATGTATTTATCATTTAGTATTTAAAATACTATATTAATAATCCATATCATTTATGTATCAGTATAATAATATTATCATATCATGTAGGTAAATTCTACTGTAGTACAAAACATAGCTATATACAATTAATATTACAGGCGACTTTGCACATTTCGTCATCTGCTGAACAACGAATGTAACGAGTTGGTCGGTGTGGCTTGTGGCTCCCCATCAATAAGTCATGACAAAACTGATTGCATTGGGAATTGAGTCGTTTTCTGTTTTATTTTAACCTAATTCGATTTTTATGTGGATTTTCTCAATTTTGCTAGCTTCTCTACAAATACTCTCTCTACTCCTACTTATATTTATGTAATAATATAGGTACTGAATAGATCAGTTGATTCGGGTCGTTGTGATTTTAAGTAGTATTTTATCATGACATTACTAATGGGTGACCAACACCGTGAAAGACTTTCGTAGTAGAAAGACTGCTGTGGTAATCTTAAGCAATTTCAAAGCAATTATTGTAAGTATTACATATTTTAAAGATCAACTAATCCAAATCATGAAGCAAGAGTTAACAATATTATTCTCCTTATAATGTTTCTACTAAATATGCAGTATAAACACTCAAAACTAAAATAATTATTAATTAAACCTTGCTTAGAGAAAAATGAAAAATTGACTAACAATAATAATTCAGTTTAATGTTAAGTTTTAGGGACCTCATATTGAGCTTGTTATCAAGACACGAGACAAAAATACTAAAGGCACTTATAGTATTTTCTAGAAAGACCGCTTTACAAGTAGTTTAGATAATTCGGAATTTTCTTTGATAATTAAGGAATGAATTTTTCCTGAGGAAACAGTTTTAGCGTTCCTCATTGTGTGAAAAGTCTCTCTCAGAGGGAGAAAGCGCAAAGGAAATGAAAATGGGTAAACAAACACAGCATACTATTGAAGTGGATAATTGTAGTATGGTTGCACAGTAAAATACTGGACCAGAATCAGGAATGTGGCCAATTATTGGAGATGCATTCAGTACTGTGATGAAAGTAAAATGGTGACTAGCGAATATATATTTGACCTGACCTTTACTTTACCAATTACTGACACATGCAACCAAATGGCTTCACGATTCCCTTTGCGACTCTGCCCTGGCTACTGCACTCCTGTATACTCTTCCTTTGAGATCATTGGGTCGACATCACACATTTGCTTTGATGAGCGAGCGCCTAGCTTTTTGCCTTTTCATTTCATGAGCTATATTCAAAGAAGGTAAGGATTCAAGCTTGGCATTGCTACTTTAGTGTAAATAATAATAATAACTAAATTAATTAACTTAATACGTTTAATATAATAAGTATAGGTAATATTGAATCGCTTAGTCGGTAAAGTGTTACCTATCTGTATGTACAATACTATTATGGACAGACTTTGCTATGGATGTTAACAGAGAACGAAAAACGATAAAGGTGTCGGCAATTATAATTTTTGAAGTTTAAATCTGAATTGTTATGCATTAATTTCAACCAATGGAAAATTCCTAATTAAGAATTAAATATTACGCATTATACTACTAACAATGAGTCAGTAGAATTGTACAAAATTTTACATAGTTGTATACTTAAGAAATAATTCGAAGTCAGAAAAATTGTTAGTGTCTTTTCAGGCTGTTTAAATTCTATGTCAAATCACCCCTTGAGCACTAAAACTCACGTTTATTACATAATTGTATACTTAAGAAATAATTCGAAGTCAGAAAAATTGTTAGTGTCTTTTCAGGCTGTTTAAATTCTATGTCAAATCACCCCTTGAGCACTAAAACTCACGTTTATTGCATTCAAGTTTGAAGAATATCTATAACGTAAAAACTACTAGTGTCAGCTATGTCAAGGAATCTTTCTATTGGCACCTTAGCAAAATAGTCTATTAAATTAAGCGAATAAACAAAAAATTATATTAACTAATCAGTAATCATATGGCTAAAACTAGAATAATTTTCAGTAGGTTAGTTGTAGTGTCTATTATAGTAGTATTACTATATTAGTTAGTATTATAGTAATAGTAGTAGGATGAGAACGAATGTAATCATACAACAATCAAATAGTAATAATAATAATAATAATTTAATACTCTAAATTATTGTATTATGTTAAGTAATGAAATCAATGTAAGCTACAAAGTGAAACACAATTTAAGGTCGTCACGATAATTGGAGATCACTGTGTAAACGGACTCGAATGGACTTGAATAACGATTTTAACGTAATTACTAGTATTTATCTAATTACTACAGTACAAATAATAAACGAAACTTAACGGGACATCTAATAAATTATTAATAAAGTATAATGTATCTGTACGAGACCAGTCTATACTCGTCGGGTCTAGTACTTGCAAAATAATATGTACAAACGTAAATGGGGCAAGGTGAACTCAATGCTACGTTTACTTACAGTTCATGCATTGATATTAACAACATTTTAATTTAACGTTAATCGGTAATGGTAGGTTATTATTTTATATAGGATTCTGACTGACATATTGTGTAGACTGGCTAGCATTTTACCAAATGAACTTCTCTGGTGAAAAGGAAGTTGAGATTTAGTACATCTCAAGTTGAAGTATTAGTTTTCCGTTTCTGTGTTGGACCCACTTCTTTTCTAGTTGTGTCGCCTGGACTGAGAACCACGTAGTAGTCTTTATTCTGCGGGATAAGACCTACCAGAAGAAGTTCTATAGTCTTCATGCAAGATCATCGACGGAAGATGTAGTAACTAAATCCTCCCAAGAGGGCTAGAGCAGGAACGACTTTTGTGAGCATATCATTGAGATCCATGTCGAGTGATAGTCGGAGTCTGCTTCGACGGCGAAGTCGTCGGTTTTGGCTCTGCAAATACACAAAAATAATATTGCATAAGTTTTGCAAACAGGCGACTGTCTTTGACTATAAAAATTCTCTAAGGAGCAGATAACGTTTTATTTCCTAAGGGTACATGCAAAATTTTAGGGCCGTACGAAGATCAAGGGTAGATAAGTTACTGGTGGATTCCTCACTAACCATTTTTGCATGAAAAAAGTTCTGCATTGACGAATTTGATGGTTGTAACTAAATCCTAAATGTCAATGCAAAAAATGGAACCAATTTTTGCCATATAATGATAGATAAAAATATTCGCATTTCGTAGGGCAATATCAAACACTGCTATCATTGCCATCGCATAGTCTCGTGTTGTTACAAATGAAATATTTAACAGTAGAACCATAAAAGGGGTTGAAAAAAATATGGAGAGGGCAGTGGTAATATAAGTACTAATGCAATATACACAACTAATGTAAATGTAGCTTGGTGTGGTGCTATCCTGATTTTTATGTGACTCTTTGGGAGATAAAAAAAAGCATCATTTTTTCAATAGATGAGCATCATAAACTGTCTTAATGCATAGATGAAAAATACGATAAGGATTACTTTTACTACTAGGTGATGTTTCTGAAGCATGGACGTATACACATCAAATTGAGTTGCATCGT
Source organism: Pogonognathellus flavescens (assembly GCA_019776165.1). NCBI lineage: Eukaryota > Metazoa > Arthropoda > Collembola > Entomobryomorpha > Tomoceridae > Pogonognathellus > Pogonognathellus flavescens. Next base: position 36,131 of record JABASD010000415.1, read on the forward strand.
CATGTATGAGTTGTAACTCCTTTATGAGGAAGTAGTTATAATATGTCTTATAGACTGAGTAAAAAAATAAGGACCTAAGTAAGGGGGGAAAGTTTAATTAGGAAATCTAATCTTGTCCCATCACTTCGTATCGTTTATTAGATCCCTTCAAATAATAAAACTCAATGAGCATTGAAAACAAAAGGATATATTATTATTGTTACACATACACACAAACCTTAGATATAGATTTCATTGCTGTGAATCCTTATTTGTAATGTTACTAAATGTTAAATAAGAAATCAGGGATGCAGCCGTGAAGAAATTAAAGCGGTGCTTTGCTTATCACGTCTGCGGTAAAACTCTTGACTTTCTTTCTACACAGAAATCTTCCCGCATTGCCTAAACTTTTCTATTCTACAGAGCTACCATGCTACCAATGAGCCATGTAATTAAACCTGTCAACGTAACGAGTCAGCTAGGCATTACAACGATTTATGACGCTTTTCCTACATCTTTGACCGACGAATACAGCAAATGCCGAGAGAAAACGTTATGCTCAGGTAAAAATAAGTCCACACGAATCTTTCATGCTAAAATTCATCTTTTCAAAATAAAAAATACCATGTGCATTATAATGCAACTTACATTGTAATTTCGTTGCAGGTCGTCAGCAATGTCTCTTAGATCTCTGCCCGTTTTCCGGTAGCACTCCACGCCTATCTTAAACTCCAGATGGACGAATTCGTCTACCGAATCAGCGGGAGACAAAAGAGGAACAGGTAACTCGTCGCGTTCGGAGAAGTCGTGGTTGATGTTGTTGGTGGCGGTGTTTGTTGTCGTGGCACAGAAGTTGAATGCCAATTGAGCATGGCATTGAATGATATCGGGAAGAGGAAGTCGTGGAGACCTTGGTGGAGATGATGGTCCAGCTTCAGCAGCACCCGTATGATTGATTTGATCTATAACCACAAACAAGTTAAACATTTAGTAAAATTGGGGCAAGGTGATTCAACTACATTGTGAAAGAATTTAGTATACGTAACGTAGAGTTCTTGGATAAGCGAACTAAACAACTTAGCTAGTAGCTAACTATCACAGCATGTTCTTTGCCTTCTTGCCTTGACTTAGTGTGAAATGTGAATGAGCAGAGAAAATAGTTGCACTGTGCTTTTATGCTTTACTGACTGCTCAGTGGATCTGTTAAACGCAGAATACTCTCAGAAAACTTTGGCATGTTGCTTCCAGCAGTTTTTGTATAATAGTACTTTAGTACAATATTACAACCTTTCGTGAATCTGTGTCGGTCTTTCAGGTAGTATTCTTTAGCCTGGCAGTACCATAACCTGCTTCTTAATAAAAATACCAAAGACGAATACCTCTTAAGTACATTGTTCTCTTGGTGTAAATAAATAAGTGATCTGGTGTGTCTGTGTGGCTGTAAATAGGTATGCAATACTAGTGTGATGGTTTGAAGTTTGCTAACTTTTCTAACATTTCCCCTACCACTTCTTCCCAACTACTTACTTACTTTTCACATTAACTACAAAGTGTATGAAAAATAATTGTAGTTTACCTTTAAAGTGTCAATAGCCTATATAAATGGATGGTGTGCTTTTTTGTTGTGTAACTTACTCTGAACATCTTCCTGATAAGTCTACTTAAATACTTGTACTGGTAAAAGAATTTACGGATGCTCAAAGTCAGAGGTTTATGTAAGCAATCATGTATTATTCATTTATGTTTATAATTTCTGTATTGCAGTACGTACAGCCTCTAGCTTAAATCTAAAGCTTATCCTTCTCAGGTAGCTTAATTAAATAGGGTCAAGGAGAACTGAGAATCAAGTAGGTAACGATAAGGTTATTGACTCTTATGACTTTATTACAACACGCCCTTCGAATTTGCATTATTGAGACGAACAGGAAGAAGTGTAGAGAATGAAAATCTACGCAGTTTCTTCTCTTTATTTATTAACCACACGTACGTTTATAAGAGGCCAGCAAACTCTGAATAACCAATAGTACAAGTCAATGCAAGAGAATACTGGAAAAACAATGAATTGCATGTACAAGTATATAAGGACAGTAGCAGTAAGTTAAAAGTAGTGCCTTTACCATTATCTATATGCAACCTGTAACTATTAAGGCATTTAATTTTAGCATGTGTTTGTATGTGCGTGGAATGTAAATATATGGTTGTAAATGTAATGAAAATAAAATTGTTATGAACTGTAGAATCTGACTCTATGCCAATAGGTTAATAACACTGCTCAGGTAGCCTTGACTCTTTCCTGATTTGAAGCTGTGGTCAACAGCCTTTGCTTTGCATTTATCACATCTATTCTATCTCATCAAAAACAAAACCACATCACCTTCCTGTTGTGTTAGCATCGTAGTAAGTTTACTCACTACAAACCTACTACTACTCTCCACTCCAAACCTGTCCTTTCTCAACCTTGTGTCTAAAGCGCGTAAACTCTACGTGAACATCTTCAACCACCTTGTGCCACACAATCAGAGATTTATAGAGGTAAGACTCTTGGCCTAAGAATAGAATCGCCTCACAATGTACACAAAGGTTCGTTCCTGTTGTTGTATTAACGTTGAGGCGATGGTGGCGTGATGGTGATGACAAATCCTTAAAGAATGCATTCTAGGTAATAAAAACTAAGGTAGGTGAGCTAAATAAAACCCAACATTAATTTATATCTGTAAACATCTATGCAGCTTCAATCAAAACATCAACAGTTTGTAATGAATGTACCTGAAATTTTAAACATACCATTTGCTGCATTCACAAACAAATAAATATGTGGGTACTTAAATGCGTAGGTATTTGAAAATTCAGGTAAATTCCTTTCAAATTCTGTTTTGCTGACGTTTTCAACAAATTAATGGAAACAACGGTATAGTTTGCATGTTTTTACGAAAAATTATAGGAATGGACAGGCCAAATTTTTAAAGTAGGTCGATACTGACGTACATAAAAATCAGTCACAATCAATCGTGTGCATGTTGTGTTCATGCTACCAGAAATAATTATAAGAAGGCAAACATGAAAAACGATACACATAGACCACCTCATTCTCACAAACTACGGTAAACAATGACTTAATAGAAAAGTAAGTTACCATTGGATGAGTAATGATAAATGAATATTGATACAAATGCTAAGTAGGAATTCGTATACAAAGCTTAGTGAGTTTAAGTTTTTCGTTTCTTTGACTTGTCCGTTAAGTATAATTGTAATACAGAAATTCATGTCGTCACGTCACTAAAGTAAGAGTGCTGCACATAATGTTTAAGGTAGTTGGACTTATGGCATGCGTATTGTAAGGATGAAAAATAGCTTGAAGCTATTCTTATTATTGTTGCATAGTGGTATGAAATACGTCACTACATTTTGTAAAGTTTGTTTTTGTATGTGCATTGTGTTATGTGGATATGTCTTGTGTGTACTTGAACTTCCAGGAAAGGAGAAAGTGTGCTATTGCTTCACTACTGTATTTTACAGTAAACATCAAAAGAACTTTTATACTCCTAACGATTCGATTGAGGGAATTTGAATGTACAATGCAATGCGGTAATCAAATGAGTGGATTATTTCTTACTAATTTAATGAAATGAGAAGAAATTGAGTAAAGGAACTACGTATGCATATTGGGATTTCCTTTTTACAGTTTATGCGTGTAGTGTCACACAGGATATGCACCAGGATTAAGAAGGCAAACAAAAACAAACCACTATTACATTGATGATATTTTCTTTAAAAAAATTAGGTTAAGGTTACATTTTTGTACTATCTGCCAAATGTAAAATAAAGTATGATCTCACTGCGATTAATTATAATGTGCAGTAGTTGGAATGAGGAACCTTTAGAACACGAGCATGACATAAACTAAAGACTATGTGAATGTGTGACCGTGATGAGTAAAATATCACTTCACCCCAATTTGACATTCGGGCGAAGTCAAATGCGACTCTTTACTGACGAAAAGTTTGATGCACTCAAATGACGAAGGATTACTTTCCAGGAATTATGACTTTTAAAACTTAGTCAGAATTATTGTTTGTATACATTTTTGTTTGGCATAAACAAATTAAGAAAAGCCAAGTTATGTGTGCAATGTGAATATAGCGGCATTAACTAATTAGATGATGATACACGTGAAGCCAAGCATTCAACATGCATGTCATGTCTTATTTTGCCCGCTCTAGTTTTTCTGTGATATCAGAACTGCACAGAAAACGCAAAGAACCCAAACTTTTCTACGACTGAGGTGTTTCCTGTTGTGTGCTTTGACTACCTATGTGTATTAACTATTAACGTTGTTACTTCCTATTATACTCAGACTCAATACTGGTACCTGTGCAAGAATAATAACATCAACTTGCACACACTTTCTTTAAGTCTGCCATAATTATTCTTAATAATAGTAGGCTATGTATTACCCGAACAAACCACCACTCCAAGGCTTATTATTTTTCACTTATAATTATGTAAAGATTTTTCCCTTTATATTATTCACTTTCTTGTACACCAGTAGGTATTGCCTACATGAACTACGCATAATAGTTAATAATCTGAATGATGACTAAGATTGATTTAAAGGCTAAAATGCTGCGAATTCTGTGATTTACCATTTTCTGTACTTTGCAAGACGTTTTATGACAAGAATGATTAAGTTGGTTGCGTAGCAGTAGTTGCCTATTAAAATTTCAACTGAGTCCTGATATCTGCTAAAAAGAGCAAACGTTGAACTTGAGTTATTGTAATTGTACTACCACAACACAACGAAATTCAAGTGAAAGGAGCCTATCTGTTGTTTACTGCATTATCAAAATATTACATGTGTTCGGATTTGTGCCTGGACTAATGCATGTTGCTTGCACGTCTCACTTTGTTACAAGTTCTTGTTTGTGTATTCTGAGTGGGTGTCTAATCATAGGGTTCACGAAAAGATAACTCGGATGATATCATATACAGTCTCCAGCCACGTCTGGCTGACTTTTCCGAAGATAAGTAGGTAACTACATTAAGTCTGGCCTGCTAAGACACTGCTAATTCCACCACTTCGTATACTTCAAATTTTACAAGTGTAGTAAAACCAAGAAGAGACATAAACTTATAACACTTTGCTTCTCTCTATTTCTGCCTATACATTGATACTATGTTAGTTAGAGATAATAATGTAAGTTTTTTATCCGTGTGATTTTAAGTAGGTATATTATTCTGCAGAAACACTTTACAACAACTTTTTCATTGGAAAAATACACTTTTGCGCTAACACGGGTTATCTGCGAAACTAAACACAATATTTATAAGTATAAATGTTGTAGATACAAACCTCAGTGCCACTTTAACCTACCTAACTCGAATTTCATGTGGATACAATTTTATCACTTATCTGCTGTAATATAATATTTATACTTAATGTGTATCTACAAACAAGGAAAGCGTAGAGCTACCTAAACCTAATGCCTTACATAACATAACATAACCACATAATATGAGAAAGAACTGGATAAATGTAAAAATGAAACTGACCTTGTTGAAGTGGAGAACGTCTGTTTACAGGAGGAGTTCCAAGCGGATCTCTCTCTGGACGAACTTGAGGATTAAACAACACACTGGAGAGTTCTTGGGCGAGTTGTTGAAGAAATCCTATCGGCACATGTTCTACAGGTCGGTTGTTGTAATTTCTCAGATTATTAACACGAACTGCTTGAGCGTTTTGATTATTATTATTATTTCGGTTGCGCTCATTTGCATTGTTATTATTGTTCGCTGCGACTGGCCCATATTCGGGCGGAGTGTAGTAGGGAATCGCCATTGTAATTGTCAATTTCGTACTTAATTTAAATTCAACTCTTAAGTTGATATCCATAAATACAGTTCACTTAACGTTCACAGAACAAGAACGTAATGTTCACACGAATTATGCACAAAGTACAACGTGAAACAAGTATTTGTGCACAATATCAGTTTTCAACTTTCTTTTGTGTAAACTTTGGAAAAGGTTCGAAATTCTCAAGTTATTATTGAAGATGTATAAGTTTTTCGTTTCACTTGAAAATGACATTTGTTTACAAAAACAAATATTGGGTGAACACGAGATACGGTTTATTCGGCAGGTAGGGTTAGCTTTTGTTTGTGTAACTTTGACGAGTTGTTCTCTTGTTGAAGGCTCGACGAAAAGTGGTGGTGAGAATTATGAAGCTTGGCGTAGTAATGTAGTGGGAAAGAGAACCCGGAGAGTAGGGTCTGAGTGTGCCGCACTTGAGTCTATGCCGTACGCTTCTACGGGAGATATGAGGAAGACTTAGAACACTTCACGGTGTGGATGTTTTGGTTAAATAGCTGGTTGGGTATGTCTGTGTGGAGCAAGTGGATTTGCTTGGACAAGGATTCAGTTCTGTGTACGTACAATACGCAACTGTGTCTCAGTTCTCTTGTTTCTGTTAGGGCAGTCAAAGCTCTACTGACTGATACTTTGGGCATGTGGCAGTAGTAGTAGTAGTTCGTAGCTTCTGCCTGTTCTGTTCGTTCGTACGTTTTTTTCTTTTATTACTACTCCAGGAGGCTTCACTATATGCAAGCTCTGTGTGTTTCCAATCCTACGGGTGTATGTGTACAAAGCAGTCAGCTCAGCATAAGAGCGCCATGGAAAATGTAGAATACAGTAATACAGTCGTATGTGTACACGGGTAAAACACTCTTCATCATATAATGCATACAGTCTATCTGCTTATTCTCTGCTAAGCTAAAGCTAGTTTCTAGCTACAACCGTGTACTTCTACTTACACACACAAATCCACACCACTACGGCACTACTACTATAATACAGTAAGTGCTATGTGTAGAGACATAGCGTAGCGGGTAGAAGTAATATTGCTTTTCATATGCAATGATATTGTCAATGTATTTGTAGTATTACACACAGAAAGACTGGACTGGTTTTCTTTTATTTTCCAGACAGAACAGGCTACTACCGAACTACAAGTTCAATATAGCCCCTTTTCTTGTTGATGATGACGAAGCCTCTCTCTCTCTCTGGATCCACATTACTACAATATTATATTTTCTATATAACAGACATATGTATATTTACAATTGTATAGGTAACTTTTACAACGCCAAAGATACTATGTACACTTTGTACACTCGCCCGATTTTCTCTATGTAACTTCTATATGAAATGATGACCAGTTTACGTTTGGATGTATTCTATATACCTAAGTACAAGTATAGGCTGTGTGCGTACGTTTAAACCTTTGGTGATGAGTTTACTTTATAGATGAGTATCGTATCATCTTCAAGTTTAGTAATGTCAACCTTAGTACGATATTCATAATATATATTGCAATACACATATCAAACACTATGCCTGTTTGTGTAGTTTACATTGGATATATATGCATACGGGCAAAAGACGTTTATACTGCTAAGTCTCCCTTAGGGGGTTGATTTTGATTCCACAATCCAATTGCAATACCTTCCCGTGATATTTAGTGTACCGTATTGTATTTGACTGTGCACGAAAGGAAAGCCGTCACGACACTACTCACAAACAGCTCACTAGTACAGATCGCCGAGAGAGCAAACCAGACTTGGTCGAATGCAACTTCCCTACACTTCCACACTTCCCTTCCGTGTAGATAGAACGTATACTCGTACCAAAACCTATTCTTTAACTACTTGGGGTGAAACTAAAAGCTTTCGGATTGAGAAGGCTACAATGTAGATGATTTCGTAACAACAGCTTTTAATACTAGAACTGATTCTACGTGAAAGATACAAAGGGTATTGCAAACTACACAACAAGGGACTCTAGTCCGGGAGATGGAGTCTTGGTATGAATATTATGTGAACGCAGAGGAAAATTCGGGGTTTGCTGGACGAAGAGGGATTTCATCCCTAACAAACATCATGCTCTGTGTAAGCAACAAACCTACCGAAGCTGTAGACAACGTTTACACAAGGAAAATTAAAATATAAAGTTTGTTTGATGACAGTTTTTCCGTACACTTAGTATTATGTCTCAATACAATGTGGATTATCTAATTGCGTAAGCAATATCTGCAAGCATTTTATGTTTGCATTTTACTTCGCTACACATTACTAGTAATCGCATCTGTTGCGAACCTGCAATACGTCTGTTGGTAAAGACAATGCCGCTTTACTAACTCTGAGTACGTGGATACGGTGCCACTGACTATGACTGTCTCTCTTGGCAAATGATATAGGTACGTGCTTTTCGGAGCCAGAAGTTCACAGAACATTCTGCTTTATCGTCTCGCCGACAGTACTCAACAATGTTCGCGAAAATAACGTTCTTACGCAAAAGTGTTAGCCACAATATTTTATACCTAATGTGATACGGGTTGTCGACGTGAATGACTAATGAATTAATTGATGTGCACTTTCACAGTTAACTTCTTAATACTCTGCATGGTTATGCAGAGGCATTTCAGTCCGTCTCATGTCTCATCAGATGATACCATAAACGCATTTAATTTGTACTGCGTATTTAGTATTTTTACCTACTCCATATAGCCTTTAAACATTAAACTGACTCATCCTCTACTTACCATATAATATTCTACCGCAAATAAGGCACCTCCACAATAATATTTGCATAGCTACAATGCAAAGGCTCTAGCCTTTCAGAAAGTAAAACAATATTTGTTATTGGGGTAACATGACACAAGTATCATACTTAAGTATCTACTGTAGCAGATTTTTGCAAGTATTAAAATGAAGACGCTGAATTTACAATTACAAGCTTACAGACACTAACATCTAATACTTCCAGATTTACTCTTATAAATGCGATGCGTATATAAATGCTTAAAGATTTTGGTGGCAATGACAATGGAGTGGACATGCAAGATGAAAGTGGGGGAGGAAGGATAATCCTGATGAAACAAGTTCAACAGCAACAAAGAAGACTTCACTTCCTTACTCTTATTTTTAGATAAAGGGCACTACCATAACACGCACAGACAATGCTTTTAAACAACATCTTGAAGTCTCAGTAACTATAATATTATCCTTATACAATATATACTTCTACACTATTATATCATTACAGATAACTTTGCGTTTTTTAAACCACACTGCTTTCTGGTATACTTTAAACGTATAAGAAGCTTACAGATACGAGTGTATAATATATAGAGTAGAACAGCAACGAGTGTCATATATTTATATATCTATTCCATGTACTATTGAGTATGTGTCTGTGTCTAAGATGATTCCTGTAAAACACACAAGTTCGTAACACTTACATTGTATACGTATTAAGGGTTAGGAGAGCAATGTAGTAATGATGTTAGGGATAGGAAAGGTAACTAATAGAGTTTAGTCACTCACTTGATATACAGGTTAGATATTAGCCATAGGGTTGTAAACAGTGCATTATACCAGTAGGTTATGCAAACAGTTTCAGTTGAGATTTAGTGTAGTGGGCAACTGTCTGCTTTACGAGTACATAATATTGCAAGTATTATAGCATCATCGTACAGTCAGCGAGTTAAAGCAAAAGTACCTAACGCACATCTTTACCTTCCTCAGTGCTTTTCGTATTATTATTACGTGCAGAGAGATATTGCCAGAACTACCTCTACCTTAAATGAACAATAGGCTGCCTACTGCATGGGAGTTGTATAAAAGATGCATTTACCTGAACATGTAGAACGTATGAGTAAGCGCCTGCATTTGTGTTGATTATTTATGAATAATAGTTGAGTAAAGATAGTACAAACATATTATGTGAGTTTGCTGTGAATTGGTTGGTAGAAAGAGGATTGATAGCTCATGATGTTATGATGCGATGATTGTGTTAAGGTGAAGAAAATAAAGGGACGAGGGATCTTCTTGTTGTACCAAAATACAATGCTAATGTGTAGATCTATCTTATATCTTTTCCTGCTTAAATACTAATACTACTGGCCGTGTCTACTTAGTTTTAGAGGTAACTACTAAATATAGTTGGCTTAGAAATATAAAGCCGCATATCGGTTCCACTTGAATAGGGCAGTCAAGCCAAGTCAAGTGTTGATTATATACGGATCGGAGTTGATTGATGGGATATCGAAGAGGGGAGGGTGTTTTATTTTCTATATGCTGAGGTAGTTGTCGTAGGAGCTAAAAGTTGAGGAGGGTAATGTATTTCCCGTGGTAGTAGTGCGATGGAAAGAGAGAACAAGTGTACAACAGATACAACCCTCTGATAATACTCCATTCGTATACAACATATAGTTCCTTATATACGATGTTATAAATATAAAGGATAATAAAGCTCAACTCAGATCAGGTGTACGTAGCCATTATTGCTTCTATAATGTTGTGCTTAGAAACTCAATATAAGTAATAGAAGTCCTAAATAAGCTTGGGTATTAGTAAGTTTAAAGCTATATATCAATATAACCTTCGCATGTGGTAACTTATCTGGAAACTATTAACGCAGTTTTTGCTTAAGACAAGAAAAGGGTTAATTGCCTGTTGCTCTATCTTGGATTTGTTATTAGACATAATATTTTCTCTACCTAGAGACCTAATGTCTCCGACATTTGCGTATAACATTCCCAATGCTGCAACTTTTTGGCACGTTGACAAACTCATACTGCCTTGCTATATTTTCGGTTTGCAACTTCCGTATGCCTCTCTACCCCTAGATGCGAAAAGTATATATTTATCTGAGTAAAACTAATCACAATCTACTTAAGTGTGTAATAATATCCATATAGGAACATACAATTTGTCAGCCGACTAATGTAGGCCAGCTTTGTTGCAAATATACACGTAACGAAAATATATCTTCTACACCATTACACGTGCAAATTTCATTGCATACGTTGGTGTAGGTTTATCTCTTGCACCGCTGCCCCTGCCATTACATTAAGTATGGATAAATGTTTTTTATTTGATGTATAGGTTTAGATGAAAGTGTTGACATATTCAAAACGTTTATGTTTTCATCTAAAAATAATACTATTACGTATCTTACAGAGAATATTACTTGCCAATGAACAAGCTACAATAAATTAAATATATACCTACTCCACTTACTGAATCTGATTGTATTATACATACAATCAGAGTCATGTGAAAATATTAGCATCAAAGGTGAACTTTACTCTGAAATAATTTTTATTTGCACCATGCCTTGCAGATAAGTATATATCTCATGTTAACAATAAATTATTTGTTTGTGTACATTCATGGATTGCACTTACAGAGCCCGTTTTTCAACTGATGCTTCTATTTGTTGAAGGAACATCGTACGACGAACATAAAATGTTTCGCTTGCATCATCCGCATTTCATTCGTATGCATTGCGTTTGTTCCTTCAGAAGACACCAGTCATAAGTGTGTCTTCCACGTCATTATTTTTCGCGTAGTACTACATTCCCATCCTATTACCATTCCATACTAGGCCAGAATAATATTATTGTATTATGTAAACAGATGTAAACTCGGAAGTTCATGTTATTGCACATAGGTAGTCTATTTTGCAGCATCATAATCACAAGTGCAAAAATTAAAATTAGTAAATGAATATAAGCACACGTGGGTAGCCTTTAGTTTTTATCTTAAATACAACTTCTTTGATGAAGTGATGTCACTTATGTAACTCTAAAATCTTACGCATTGTGGTTTCATTAAATCACCGTTTCATTGGGCTTGCCACAAAAGTTCGTAGTGATACGTTGCAGCATACGTTATTTTAATGAAACATAGTATACAAGAAATTACACTTGCGATGTAAAACTTTAAAAAGTTGCAAACTGGTTGAACAGATGTTCAAAAGAAAAAGACGAGTTCAAAGAGTACATTAACATGTAAATATCATGTATAGGAGTATAGGAACGTGTGGCAAGTTAGAATGGATAAAACAATCTCAATGAATGCCTTCCTGCGAAGCAGCTTAAGCAAATATCACCAAATAAAAAATTGTAGGCCGGAAACAGAATACTCGTAAGGGGCTTTGCATGGCTTATAATGCTTCTGTAAGAAACCTGTAGCAGCACCACAAAAGCAAGTTCGAATGGTTATAGTAAATGTGCAAGGTGTTCTTTGCTCTCATTGAGTTCTGTTACAATTGCATACTGCAGATATAATTGGCTATGACAATTTACATAGCTCTCAATCCTACTACTCTTGTATAATCCAAATAATTTTTTAAATGAAGAGGAAACCAACGTTAAATTGAAGGCAGGTGTGAGTGAGAATGGGTGCGTGTTTCTGTGCTAGGCAAAGATAAGCACACGAACTTAATTCGTAAACAATCTGAACAGACAAAGAAAATTCCAGTCGAGTCTTGTGTCTGCAATCTACTTTAATAAATTATAATGTCTGTTAAATGTCCGTCTTCATACCAGTGTACAGTATAAGACTCTACATAATATTATGTATAGTACTATATCCAGAACTATTCTATATACACGTATGAGATGCACACAATATACTTGCAACTTATCTGGTGCAGTATGTATAGAGTATAGTGGAGTATCTCTTGTGGTTTGGATTTTGTACATTTGCAAGTATGTAGTAGCGTTTCTGCAAGTACCTGACAATTCTTCTATTAAAGGGGATGTGGCATGGCAATGGCCCTTGCGTCGATATGCTATGCTAATTATATCATTGCTATGCACATAATAAAAAGCAAGTAGGTATATATTGAAGGTAATTGCAAGCAACTTCACATTTACTTTTCCTCCTCAGCCTGTATATACATTTACTTATACCAATAGATATAAAGTTCAGCTTTAAATGTTTGTATTACTATTACATACTTTTCTAGCGCTATAGTAAAGCAGACTTTATACGGATTTTTGTAGGCATGACGCAAACAGTACAGATAAATTATAAAAATTCTACTTCATTCTTATGCTTACTGGAAAATGTATAGGATGACACACAATGAACTTGTATCATTGTAGCAATATTAAAATCGTTATGGCTTAACTTGTGGTCACATATATAGCAGAATGATAATATTATTGTGGTAAAACTTGCTTTACTACAAGTAGAATTTTAGCGAAGATGGATGCTAAGCCTTCTATTAATAGTTCACGAGTGATATATTTAATATATTAATTAGGTACTAAATAGTAGAATCACCAGACTCGTTTGTTTTTAAGCATACACGTTATCTCTGATATGTGACACGCGTTTGTACATGTATTGTATTACAAAGCCCTAACTACGTCGCCAAAGCGTCTGTCGTAAGGAAAAAATGTGAAGATATTTATAATAGCTTTGTTTATGTCAACCTCATGCTGAAAGCATTATGGTCTCTTCTTCTATGTATGTCAGCAGCAAACTCTTATGCAGTACTCTTAATCACATTACTTTGCAATGGTGTCAACGTCAGAACAGCGTCAAGTTGGATGGATTATCAAGTTTCATATTATTGTCAATTTAGCATGGGAATTCAAATATTGTACAATTTGAGATAACGAAAGAATATTCTGGACACTGATATGGCAGCCAAACACAGCTGCTAGTCGTAAATCTAAAGTACCTAGAAAGCATAGTAAAAGTTATATACGTGTAAATTGTGCTCGCATTATATTATACGAATTATGTCATAGTAAATATGCACAATAATACTCTCCATGTCACCTGCGTATGTATTAAGTAAGGCACATTTAGTTAATAATTATAATATTATTACCAACTTATGTATATTCGTGATATGGTTATATAAGCAATATGGTTTAAACAATAAACTTGCTTGCTGCACACAATTTAATAGTAGTCTAGCTTATACATGACATGCTCCTACAGTTTCATTATACTTAAGATACATAGTAATATTATTTCGTTTTAATGTATAGGTGCATTAACAATCCGGGAAGGATGCATCAAGAGGGAGTTTAAGTATGTGGAGGGAGTTGTTGTGTAGAACATGAACTGTTTGGTCCCAGAAAACAATTTAATGCATTTAGCATGGATGAGCAGAGAAAAATTGCATGCAAATTCCAGCTTTAAGAAATGGCATTCGTTTGGTTGCAATTACTCGTTGGGTTTGCAATTCTATTCTCTGCACCACCTTACTACTTCACTCTTTGTCCAGAAAGTCCACATGCACACCAAACCGCGTCTTTTCTGACGTTTTTTCACTATCACCAGAAGTACCAACTGTAAGAAAGACATAAATCTGTAGTTGGACTACACTCTAATTCTATGTGCAACTTCAACTTGTCCAACTGCAGGTTGTAATATTAACTTCGAGGAAATAATAATGATATGAGCTAAAATTGGGTTGTACTCATTAAGTATGCATTGATAATTAAGCATCAAGAAATAATTGTAGTAACTGGAGAGAGTGACGTAATTTTGTTAACAAAGCCAAAAATATTTATTTTTAGCATGCATATCTTTACATTATCGCTTGTTTATTTATATAACATTCTTATCTACACTTTGCAGTACGTTACGTGCAATGATAGTATTGTGTGCGTTCCGAAATGAAATAAAACTTGTATTGGCATTTTACTTTAGTCAATTATCATCACAGAAAAGTATTAATATAAATGTACAATTAATATCCAGAAACCTAAGATTTATTTGAAAATGTCAGGTGTCTCATCGCGAAAATAGTGTTGTGAAAATTGTTACCCAATGATGATAAACAAAAAGTAGAGCAGCTTAGGTATTTAATTATGCTTGTGTAACTGGAGAAGCAAAATCAACTTCATAACATTTAAGTAGTTAAGCTGATTATAGTTTATTTTCCTCTAATGAAATCAACAAACTAAATAGATCATTGTGTCCAATAGGATGTTAATATATTACATATTATGAAGGCAATCAAATCGACTATTTGATTTACTCTGTATACAGTAGCGCATATATTTCTTGTTCACTGATAATAAATAAGTTATGTAGGAGTTATATTTTTACATGTCATGATTCACACACTTTTAACAGCGATAACAGGATAACAGCATGAAATCTCTGCAAACTGTCTGTCCTCTTTAAAAGTAACTTATTTATTTTTACTGCGTGCGCGTATGTAATGTATTGTACGTAGTTGACCGTTTCCTCTCTTACGTTTGTATCTAACCGAGACTCGACCTAGCTCAGTCCCGAAGGCGATTCTAGAGTACACATTTATTTTTACATTTGGTAATTGCATGGTACAAAACTCTCAGTCATACATCCAACCAACTTTTGTTCTGCCAAATACACTTGGTGAATTGTAAATGCGAGAATTGGAAGACGATGCATAAGCATAAACTGTATGGACGTATTATTTCCAACATAAGGCAATTTATGTACGTATAAATTGTGAGTAGTGTGAGGTATTATTTCCATGTCAGCTTCGACTACCTCAGATGTGTGTAATTGATTCAACCCCTACACCTATCTTTCCATTCCTTGTTCTTCTGCATTCAGATAAACTTATTGAGTGAGACACCTCACATCACTAAAAACAACCAAACCGGCTAGTCTGAATGTCTGGGACAGGTAGGTACGTACAAAGAAAAAAATTAACCAGCAACGTTTTCACTTCGTTATTCTTGTCAGCTTTTAAGAGCACTTCGATACAAATTCAGTTGCCATCCTCCTCCTCCATTCTCCATGGCTTTCTTAACTTCTATACTGGACCATTTTCTTAGCGTAACAAACAGGAAACCAAGATAGTGCCTACACAATCACATGAAGGTTAAGGCGATCGTTTATTTTACGGTCATTGTTGTAATATTATCACAAATAGAAGCTCCAGAAACTGGTACAATACGCCTATAAATTCTACAGAGCCGAGAAAGGAAAATGAACAAATGAAATGCATACAAACACTCAAACACCTCAGTCATCGAAATAACAATAGCTAATGCGATCATGAGACGAAATGAAAAATACTACATATAATTGTAAGTAATATTTCAATTATTTTAGCACATAAATGTCATAATGTTTACTTTTCTTCTTACGCATTCTGCGTATACTAATATTAATCAATAGTTCAGGTACCCTGCCCATTTGATACTAATTTAATTTACTTAATAGGCACTAATAATGTGTGAATCGATCCATCTATTTTGAAATTAAGTGTCAAACAAAGACAAGTGTGAACCGGGAAGCTATAATCAGTCGCTTTGGCTAAGAACATGCACATAAAGATAAACAATGCTAAACAAATCCAGACTATCCAGAAGGCAAACATGATGAAGTATGTAACATTCCATTTCCCTCATTAATGTCGTAATAGAAATTTTGTGAAGATACAAGTAACAGGAAAGAATTTAAGCACGATTTCGCGTTGTGAAATATATGAAAAATTCTAATGCACTATATTAGTGGGCGTGAATTTGTATAGCAGCTCAGAAAATATTTCATGTAGGAATAGGAAATAGTGAAACACATAACAGAGTAATGATAGAAAGAAACATTGCAAAATTTCTTGGTATTAATATATAATATTAGCAAAGCGCAAAATCTTTATGTTAAAGAACACACAATCATATAGAGTCTTCTGATTTTGTGCCATGAGGCACTGTTAATAATATCTCAGAACATTATAGCTTCCTGCTCTCCGCTCTTTTTCATAAAATGCCATACTGAAAGATGTAGGTACAATTAATAGATGAAAGGTATCATGCATGTAGGAGTTGTAGTGGCCAAGATTGATCCTTGTATACTTTCGTTGACAGCGAGTCATAAAATTAAATTGCGTTAAAAGCAAATGCTTGTTTCTAAATTGGATCCGCAGCTGACTTTTTCCATTGTAACTTATACCATTGAACAGCAACATAGAAAATGCAAATGGCAAGCCTTAAATCAGCAAAACTTTTGTTTTCCAAGCTTCTATCTGTATAAACTGTCGAAGAGTTCTTAACACATGTTGTGTAATATTGCACGAGTCAATTTGTGCATTACTAGTTAAAAAACTACACCACTAATACATCCTGATATTTTGCACTGCAATGCTTAATGCGTCAATACTATTAATATTGTATGCACACGACAAAATTCTAATAATATTATGAATGTTGAGTTGGCTTTTTGCATGTGCATGCATACAGATACTTATCAAGTCGTCGGAACAGATTGTGCAGGAATTATAAAAAGGTGCAGGTGTAACTCAATGTTAGTTCACATTCATCTTATGGACTTAATTTAATTATGTAGGTGTACACACGAGCAACAAAAATGGAAAGCCAGGAACTTTCGGAGGGAAGTAGTAAGTATTATAGCAGATTATAAGTGCAGTAGGCATAACAGAAAATATAGATGGAAAAACATATTGCGTTTGGTACGTACTATCTGTACATAATATACAGATAGGTAATACATACTATATGTTTTGGTTTCAACTTACCCTACCTATGCAACAGCTCTCATCATATTATACTGTACCCTTAATTCGCATCATTATAAATTATTACACTCAAACACTCGTAAGCAAAACTGCATGCAGACACTTCTCTGTAAATAAAAGACCAGACGCATATTACGTTAAATGTACGTACGTACCTTACGATTATCACACCCTTGATAACTATTACGATTACATTTGATAACAGTTGTAGCTTTTATCGAACTATTGTCAATGTAAACAGAGTATAGGCTATGTAAAGGGATTTGTGTTGTAAGTTTGTAAGTCAGGATCTCATGCCTTATGTGATACAAAATAACTGGTGTAAAGCGGTCTGCAATGAGGATGTCTTGGATGAAATTAAATCATTAAAAATTGTATAGCATTACAATTAAAATGTCCTGTAAGTGCATGCACTGTTAAATTCTACGAGAACAATAGTGGCGTGTGCTTACACAGAGTGAGTATATTTTGAAAGGATGATTAGCTGAAAGAGAGTCTTATATCTCGATAAAAATGTATTCTAACGAGTTTAAAAGAGGGAGAAGTGGACGCGGCTGCAAAGTCATGGAAAACATGAAAATCAACTTACCTAACTATGGAAAATTGGAGGTAAGGAAGATGAGTAGTGAGCAATAATGAGGGGAAAGATGTCTGGCAGTTTTGATCCCTCGTGGACAGTAAAAAATGCAAAAGTGATGTAAGTCAGTGTTAGAAGTTACACATGTATTTCGCTACTACTACCACTACTACATACAATTAGTTAATACAGCCAGCGAGCAATGGCAGTACTATATTGCCAGCTTCGTTTTTGTTGTGGAGGAGATGAAGACAAACGCAAGTCCAGTTGAGTATGAGTACTGTTCGTACACAAAAGAGAATTTTTTGCAAAGGAGGAGCACGCGGGTCAATTGTCAAGAATCAGACGATGCAGAGGTAGCCTAAGGCTCTGCAGTCGCCAATGAAATTCTGCGAAACCGACTCATGTACTTTTCTAATGTTCTTTTACATGTACCTACTGCTGTTTTTCCATGCTGAAAAGATTATGTCCACAGCCAGCAATATTGTAATTTGTTACGAACAGACAAATAGGTAGTAGATGCTAGTCAACGATTCTCACAACGATAACAAAACCATCACGAGTATAGTCGCTCCTTTTATGGAATTAAACGCAAAATAAAGCGTACCACAAACTAACTCTAACGATACGTTTGTTTTGTTGTTGTCCATTTATCTTTAAGTGTGGTTGGTGTGTAGTTATGAAAACTGAAGTAAGTGCAGAATATACTTTGCATCATAACTACTGCATGCTTCTATGTTGCTGGTATACCTTACCCAAAATGCGCATCATATTTAATTGTAAAGAATGAGGAGATGCCGTTAACAGTTAAGAAGATCACAGACAAAATTACAGGACGCGATTTTTTATTCAGGGTGCAGAGTCTATCTCGATTTCAAGTGAATTGAACCAAATGCAAATCATGTATACAATATATAGTGTTTTAAAAATTGCATCCTCTGGGTCATTGTCATAAGCAATATTATGTTACTACTTATAATATTTTCGACTGTGCACGTAAACAAACAATTTAGGGTTGGATATAGTTTTTTTAATTATGCGTGAAAATTGGCGTCGGTTTGCACGAAACGTTTATGAATTTAATAACAGTGGTGTATGCAGACAGTGGCTGACATTTGAATCCATTGTCGCCATAATTACAGGCTATTAGCTCACTAAATATAAGTTCACTTCGCAAAAGAGTTCCTAAACCAAACAAGATCCATCCACACAACAGAGATATAGATAAATAGTGGTCATGCCGTAACCAACTATTTATATAGTGATACAGTTCTTGCTGTATTTACTATTATCACTTTTACTTTAAATATGAAGGTAAGTATACAGACAAGTCCTATAGTAATAATTATGCTTTACGATCAACTTATTTTACAAAACTGTATTGCGTTGTCATACCTCTGTGTACCTATTTGCGATACACAGTGTTGCAGACGAGGCTGACCCTTATTCTTCTAATGAGAATAGAATCATGTTGTCTTGCTTCGCTGGTGTTTCACACACCATGATATCCCTAGATATACTACTCTAAGGTGTGATGTGGTCAGGCCTTCTAATAGGTATGCCTACGCACACACGGAAACCTTTGTTTGAGAAGATGACTCATGGATAGGTAGCTCACGGTTGACAATCAGATTTACTACTCATACCTTCATAACTGCATACATCATACACACACATACCTATAAATATAACTTCATGATATATCATGCCATGTACTGGTATAAAATTGTGTCCATTGCCTTCCATCAACACAAACGTTTATTGTACTGTGTCTATATCGTTATCCTATAACACTTGCATATTAAGTATGTTCATGTGACACTGTCAGTTTGTGATTCTTCACCTTTTGTTTACAGTGATATTTATTTTACGCCGTAGTTTACTACGAGTACAGTTAAACGAGAACACAAGACAATAATCTTGTTGTATGCGATAGTAGTACAGAATAGAGTCTGCTCTTGTGAATATTCCTTTTTGTATGGAAAGGAATATTTAATACACTACTGTTACTAGTCTATCCCAATAGTCTTTGTACAATGCTACCATTGTGCTGTACCTGCTAGTTACTAATCCATTTTATGGGTCCTTTGCCTTAGTAGCATTATTTTAATAATATCAAATTGATAATTATAATATGTAAATAGAAGTATGTAATTCCTTTTTAATATAATGGGGCTAAATACTGTAGTTAGTTCCTGGTGATGCACTTCAGGCTGGTTTATAAACAATAGGCAATGAATTTTTAACATCCTACATTATTAGTAATAGCTTAAACGGTACATTAAGATTAAGATTCGAAAATAAATGTAGCAATTAGTAAGTGTGGTAGTGTGGATGGTTCTGTCATTTAGAGCTTTTGCCACAAGCTATAGAGAGGGAACTTAAAGCAATTTTACAAAATCTAAACCTTTTTAGAATCATTTAGTATTTTAGTCTTATCGTAATATACCTAATAATAATATTTAAATGTAAACAGATAAGCTTTAAATAAACATTACAAGACAGTTCGTTTTATAGTAGCAGATTCGGCATAGCAGGATTCTTAGACTGTTATTTCACTAACCATTAAATTTCTGTTCGAAATCAATATAAATAAAATTATAATAATACTTTGATCTTCGAATAATTTTTGTGTTGTATGTATATAAATACACATGTAGGTTGAGTATCACACGTAAGAATAACCCTTGTGTCAAATTAGTCATACCTTGATTTATTGTAACGAAGCAAAGGTACAGGTTACGCGGCACAGAATATTGCAGTTCAGTGCATAAACAGCAAGTTCATTCACATCATTTACTAATAATATTGGACACCATGATAACATTTCTGCTAAATACTATACAGATTTCGTCACTAGTAATGCTTGATATAATTGTGGGTAGACATACAGTATACAGAGATTGCAAATTGCAACAATTAACCAACCCGAACCAACGTGCAACTTCCACTTATTTCGCTATACTTTATAATACATCCTAAAAACGCTGCACCCGTTGGAATAAATTGTGTTACACACTTGGAGTGCGGAATGAAAATCCTGATGATAATAATAAGAGCAACAGATAAATGAAACTTGTTTGTGTAACAAGTACAAATAAACGCTCACATAATATTTACAAACTGAAAGATGGTTGTTTATTCACATTCACATAAATGTGTATATTTGTAAATTACAAACCTACTTATCTTACATTATGTTTAATTGTTTATATCAAAAACGTAAATTAATGTCCGAAGACCGTTTGGCTCAAAATTCTAAACTACGACTTTAGCTTTCACCATTCATCATCACATGATAATTGTTTGATATTTAGAGCAATTCAGATTACTCATTGAATTGAAACATTTGTCTTGTTACAGGTATATCGTTAATGCCAAATTTAATTACTTTTGTTAGTACCAATTGTAATACAAATTTTCCAGGCTATTGAGCCTTGCTTAAGACACTTGTTTGTCTAAAGCGCCCAACATGAATGTGAACCTGCAGATACTGGCTATAGGACTGAAATACACATGCACAAAAGAGTCTGCCTACCTGTGCGTCTACAAAAGTGTATTAGTCACCACTCTCAACAGTCAGTAAAGTAACACATTTCTTTTTTACATATCCCACTCTCTGTCGGTTCTATTCCCTTAAGGATTATTTAGTAGTTTATATAACTAGAAATGTCATTTTTCATCTTTGAATGCAAATGGACAACTTTTATTCTCGTCTGCCACGATATGTATGTGCTTAAGTGTTAAGGAAGTCAATTCGTAATTTTCTATAACCATATTTACCTTGTGCAACTTATATTATTTGTTGTATGTAACAATTAAATATATTCTTCCTTTCTAACAACAATGAGTAAGTTAGGTTTAGACTTGTTGCGTACTTATATGTACGCATGGATCATCACGTTGTACTGTAAAGTAAACCATATAAGAATCAGGTCATGCTAATTGTATTGAACGGTTTTATTCTTCGGTTGGTCTATGTAGGTAACACACTACTAGTTAGAGTAGAAATGAACTACGGGAAACTTGGGATGGGTCAGATGAGTCATCCAGTCACTAGAAATGAAAAGTTGAGTTTAACTTTGCTTTCCTTTGTCGAATTTTTATGCACTTGATTCTGGAACTAAATCTCAACGGCAGTTGTAAACTCTTCAAAATGTAGTCTACCTTTTCTTATGCAACGCAATCACAAATACTGATAAAAGCATCAGGCTACTGTTTTGGGTTGATTCAATTGGTAATATTTTAGTTTCAGGTTTTGATAAGTAGTGTGCATTAAATTGCGATCGTTGTGTCATTTAGATTTAGATATTAGTTGTGTCATCAACCTCATCAACTGTTGGTTATAATCATTGCGATTCTTTCCATTAGGTACCAATTAATTACTACATTCACACAAATAAATCTATATTGACTCGATGACCCAAACGCATTTGAATGGATCATCTTACTTTTGTATCGGCCAAGATTTATTGTAACTATTTATAGTAACATTATAATCAAATCTATCCTTTTTGATATAAAGCAGCAAGGATTTATGTAAAACTTTGGATATAATGCTTCACAATATAATTAATAAATACCAATCATACTTGGTCTTAACATATTTTTTATTTTGTTTGAATAAGACCTACTCATTTTTCAGTTTACTTTGAAGGATTAGGTTTGTTGCATTGCTGTTGCATAATAATGTACTTACGAGTATGAGTCATCCATGGAGGAGGAGTATTGATGCTCTTCTTCCAGAAATGCACCGTACAGTACAAGAAGCTTCTATAGGCATTGCAATTGTATTTCGAGAAGCAACAAAGGTAACCGTACAGCTGCAACCAAGACTCTTTGACTCATCTCTTAATACCACTCCATTTCGCTGTCGATGCAAGCAAAAGAGAGAACACTGCTCACGTTGTTTCTTCCATTTTACATGTATATTTACCAAAAGAGGTTTACTCATAGCAAAGGGGGTGTAGAATAACGTAGACTTTCCTTAGCAAGTGTACATGTACTTGTCATCAGACTTTTACTTCATATACGATATGATGTACCTTCTAATGCTGCAGTGTTTATAGAAAATACAACATAATGTGTAGCACAGACAGGGAGAATATCTGGACATAAACAAGATTCATGGGTAGAACACATTGAAAAAGTCCTCTCGGATTGACTAAAAATTGGGGGCCCTGAAATGACCTCCAAATCACTGACAGGTTTTCAGCTTTAGCTTCTCCGTTCTTTTGTAATGTAAAATCGATTTAGGGCATTGAAAAAATTGAAAAGAAAGGGACAGGAGAAGAGAGCGAAGTAGGAGCGATGCAAGGTATATGACATAATGTGATGATATTGAACATACAACATCAACTTACACTACAATTACAGAAACGTACCGCAGAGCACAACCAATGCAAAGACTCTGAATCATCATTCTTGGTCTTATTTCCACAACCCGTTACACACCACTTCTGCAACTACCACTACTACCACCACTACTCAATCACTCCGGGTACCCAGATTGAATAATCGAATACAAAGCGTTCATAATTCCAGCAACACACATTATACAATTATGAATACATTGTAAATTGTTACATTATTCTCTTATAACGCAACTATAGTCAGCCACTCAATAGGAAAACCATCGAAAGGTAACCCTTCTCCTACGAAGCATTATTGTTGCTTTGTACTAATATCGTTCTGTCCAAAAAGCTTGATTCGTCATAATTCGTAATCCTTTTAACACAAATAAATATTATACGGATGAATATCAAATACTCCTTATTCAACTCTTACTCTCATCCTCCGCTAGGTATATCGGTATTGTACACATTATGATAAAATCGTCGACTTAACTGCCTTAGCTGATGTTGATTGATAAGAGTACGTCTTAAAAGGTGTTACACATAATGTAATATCTCACGCAGAGCAAATAATGCAAGAATTCAATCTTTCAGCTCCCACTAGTTGTCACAAGGCATTTACAAATCTTATTCTTATTCAATTATGCCCTCATCCATCATTTTATTATTACGAGGTGACTGATTTTTTTACTGTTTGAATGCAATCTTGACGCTTAGCTTAATGATTTTCAACATCTTAGCTTATGGAATTATTCTTTTATTAAGCGTACATCGTGTTTTAAGGATAACGCATGGATTTAATGAAGTATTATCAAATCTTCCTTGTATCCCACTTTATAATTTCATTTGAACAAGAATTAAAGAAGCTTACATGAAACATATTAAATTATCTTAAGAGTTAAAAGCACACACAAAGTAAAGTGCACAGGTAGCAAGTTTTGGACACTTATTGTTCAATTTCCTTGAATTTTACACAGTATTTCTACTTTGTGCATATGTGGATATATGCATATGCAAATATGTGGAACTACAGAAACATAGAAATGAGATTTTTACTTTTACACATAGTATATTTCTACTTTTTATTAAGTAGTTTATATTATATGCAACTATGTAGAAAACTAAACTACAGAAACATAGAAATGAGAATTTTACTTTTACACATTGTGTTTCTACTTTTTATTAAGTAGTTTATATTATGCACCTATGTAGAAAACTACAGAAACATAGAAATGAGAATTGACAACAAAACTATTGGATTTAATTCTACATGTAAAGTGTAGAAGTAAAATAAGTGTAAAAATTTGGGATGAGCGAGCAGTTTATATATTGTTAGTAAGGCACTTTGGATTTTTCATAAGGAGATCGAATGTCTACAGAAAATAAAACCTAATAAAAATTACCTGTCTAAGCCCGTGTTCATGTAATTCTAGTGTGTGTGTGTGTATGAGTTGATGTCGTGTGGAGTTGCATGTCTTGGTTTTCTATTTAAGATTTTGTATTGTGTCGTGTGGTGTGTTATGTTGTGGGTGTCATTCAATTGTGTCTGCGTTCATATGCAAAGAGTCGAGTTTCCTACTTACGTTGCCTGGTAGTATGCTTGTCTCATCTGTACTTTTAAGCTTAATAGGAACGTGATTTGATGGTGATTATGTGTTAGAGAGAGATGAGATGACTATAAACATCAAATGTGAGTTCACCTCAGCTCACTTGTTTTTATTCTTTCCAGTTTTCAAGTCTTGTGTCGAGTTGTGTAGTCCTTCATTGTCCTCATGTCCTGTCCGACCATCCAATCGTCCTCCTATCCCTTTTCCTTTACTTCTTAACTCATTTTTATTTTCTTATTCTATTCGGTCTCTTCTATTATTCTTTCGCTTCCTTACGCTGAGACACCTATTTATCATCTTGGACTCTTTTGAATTTACTCGGCTCTTTCTTGCTTACTTTACTTGTTCTGTGTCTTGTGTGATGTTTTATTGTTCCTTTTCGTTTTCCTTCTTGGGGTCTTTTAGGAAAAAACTCAAATCAAATCAGCTGATTCAACAAGTGTGCTTTGCTTTCTAAGCAATAACAATATTACTTTACATGTGCTTCATGCTCTCTCCTATCTTAAAGGCTGCAGTTAGATTATTTCCATTCTTATACATATTGCTTTTAGTGATCTTTATGTGAAGTTCAGTTGTCTTGTCTTATTTTCTATTTCCCTTCCCCTACGTCTGTTACCTCTTATCAATTTAAACACGAAAATCTCTTTTCACAGTCAGTTGTATTAAAGACCAAGACTCTTTTACGTTTTTCGTCTTCTCATCTCATCACGATTCACGCCTTTCTTTATTCCTAGAAAAAGTGTAATAGTAATGATGCGAATGAGATTCTAGTCTTCTTAGCTCACGGTGCACTTATCTGTATAATATACCTATGTAAATATACTGCTGATGTACACAGATTCAAGTAGAGACTGTAGTGGTGCTTTACCCAGTTAAGCCAAAAGGTAAACTCATAAAAGCCTGAGGATGATCTGGTCTTACAGAAAATGAGTACCTACCATCGGAAAGACGTGGAGGTAAAGTACCTGGAGGGCACCCAAGGAAACTAAGACTACAAATAAATGTATAATAATATGGTCAATAATACTGGACTACTCAGCTGCACTTGAATGGAAACCAAAGAGATGATACATTAGAATATAATGCCGTATAAGGGATTACCATACTGTTTAATGAGCACCGGGCGGGATGATCGTGATATTCTCTTCATTGTGTCCCTCTGGATAAGACACGCTCAACTCACCCAAGATTAAGATTAGTTTCCTGTATAAATACCCACCTACTACAAATGCACCTGAGTAGTCAGTGACGAGCTTCCTATCCAGATTGCCTTTTCCTCCTCCCCTCTCACTCTCCCTATAGAAAGTCGCTAAAGTACCGTAACTAACTAGATGAGTTTCAAATGAATCTACTCTTTTAAACTGAACACCTTCAATCTGTATAAAAGTCTTACACTTCCAGCA
The DNA here is from genome assembly GCA_019776165.1 of Pogonognathellus flavescens. Lineage (NCBI taxonomy): Eukaryota > Metazoa > Arthropoda > Collembola > Entomobryomorpha > Tomoceridae > Pogonognathellus > Pogonognathellus flavescens. Next base: position 62,392 of record JABASD010000415.1, read on the forward strand.
CACTTGAGTTCTCTGTAAGTTTTGTTTCTATTTCATAAAATTACATGTAAACGTCACTCATCCATACTATTATAATGCATAATCTTGATTTTACTAATATTCTTTAGATAACGATTTTTCCATCTTAAATATTAATATCAGAACGTACTCAATTACCTGTAAGTATTTGATTATTAAAGTTAGTGCAGTTATATTGTACTTTGCATTTTATGTACTGCCACTAACTTACAAATATTGATGAGATGATGAGATTAATTTGATTTGCTGCAGAAAATTGTAAATAAATAATGCTATTACTATCCGCGTGTTTAAAGGTATTAATTCGGGATTTAAGAATCACGATTTGAAACTCTTAATTTAATCAATTTTAAAGTGCAGTACAGTACTATTAAGTAGGTACCCCTTCCTACATGAAGTCTACCAATATTACAACTTTGAATATCAGTGGTGCGAAGTTGTGGTTGACTAGATGAAGGATGAGTTGACGTGACGTGTACAATTAGATTATTATTACCTACATGATACGTTATGCTCGTATAAAAAATGTGTATTGCATGTAGGAACCTACCTAGTAATAAGTATCTATCCATCTGTACATATATATAATGATGTCGACGATGATACCTACCTGTTACATTACACCTTGTTCTATTTCTAATGCGTAGACGTATTTGTAGTTTGAGTCATTACAAGTCAGGTTCACCGGGATGATATTATTATATGCGTGTAGGTAAGTTTGATATTACGTGTGTACTTTATTTCCGTATGATGATGCAACACGATGTGAGTAAATGAAATTGAATTGAACGGACAAAGCCAACTCCCTCATCTCATCTCATGAATATCAAGAATCAAGCAGGGCTATTCAAAAGAGCGTTGTATGTATTTTGTGTTTGATGGATGATTTCGTTGCGACGCTGGCTTTGCTTTCCTTTGCTTTGTCCTGCTTACCCCTTGGTTACCTTTTACTTTAGTTCAACATGTAGGTAATACGTAGTGAGGTTGATTTTAATTTTTTGCTCTGTCCTGAAGATGAGTTTACCCCACATCAGATGAGTCTACAGTCGAGTAACGCAACAAAAGTCAGTGAAATATATTTATTATTCTTTGCCTCGACTTTATTACAACTTTTAGTTGCTGCAATGAAATGCTTCCACTGTCAAATGGACGGAGAGCTATTAGCTATTTTTGATATACAGAATACGTGTAGTTTAGTCGTAGCTAATATCCTTATAAAGAACTTTGGCTTCGTTTTATGTTATAATCTGAATCTTTTATACCGCATCTGTACTTCTGTGCTTCACTTTCCAGGGGAGATTACCTTACTCAACCATAGGTACTACACCATTGCCCTGTTTGACAATGAGGTGAGACTGAGTCACTTATTGCGTTCGTATCAGGCTAGATCTTTTCTCTCTGAATTGTTATTGTTGCGTTACATTTCATTATTTATGTAACGCTATGCTATATAGATACTACATACATATAGAAAGATGTTTTGTGAATATATCTACATACACATAAGTAGTAGTAAGTATATCTATAGAGATGATTACAAGTATTATTGCAAGCCATCAGTATATCACTAACCACTTTGGTATTATATATTAGTACCTACATTAAAATGGGTGAGATACATGGGTATACATTTTAATGTTGTGTACTAACTTGAACTTTGATAATGGGATTGGACACCTGCATTTTTATATGGCTGTTTTTATGAGTTTTAAAATAAGAAATATCAGGGATACAATTTTCTGTTAGATCAACAAACTTTAATATTGTGTGGGAGCAGCAGTATTTTAATAAAAGTGTCGTTAGACTGGTTACACTATCGAGGATTTTTGAATACCTGCTAAATATCTACATAATTATATTCAAATTGTTAACCTTTGCATGAAACTTAATCACTAATTTTATGAGAACGAAATAATGTCACCAATGATAAAAATAAATCATTAGAGTTGATTTATCGAAATGGACTTACTGAAATTAAGAACACGACATTAGACAGTCTACAGTCTTGATGCTATCGTAGCCGACTCTTGTGCTTATACAAAAGAAAACGATTTGTTATCTTTTTAGCAAATCCTAGTAACCTATATGCAAAGTAAAATATAATTAGAACACAATAATTTAAATATTGAATACCTATATTTCTTTTGAACATTGAATGTTATCTAATTTAGATCTAATGCGTTTGCATGCAACTTGCGTTTGTAGACATTAATGATTACTAATAAAAGTGTGAACTGCGCAGTACTTTTAAACCAATAATGTTATATCATTTTGAATGTATTCCTCCTTATAACTTAATAACTGTAAGGGCAACACTCAGAATTTATATTGGAGCTAACATTTTGGTAAACGGAGAATCAAATTAGTACTACTATACTAACAGTTTAGAACTCGGAGCTGAAGTTGTTCTCGTCTTTCTGTCTTGATTAATGCAAATGGTTTCATTGTTATTTTACTGCGGTTAGTTCTTTTCTAGCACAAGTTTACAAGCAGCAACAACTACTACACATTCATTATTTTGGGCTTCTTAACAATTGCTTCAAAGCACAGACTGAACACTTTAGCACATTATGCATCCCATTTCCCAGTAGCGAAGAATAATAATATCAAGTGCTTTTCCACAGTTTCTTCTCGTAAACATTATTTTCTCCTGACTCATGTGGCTATTCAAAAACTTACATTTCCACACTCTTGAATGTGTATAGCTAACAATATTCCATGTGAACATTGTGAACACTACAATAAGTACACACACATGAATACACTCGGTCATTATTTATGCACAGAATTTGCATTGAGCTATAGATCACTAGAGTGGAGGAGACGCAACTGGAAATCAACCCCCCACGAACATCATCCAACTCAAACAACTACAAGCAAGGAAACGACGGCGACTCAAGCATCTAGAATTCTAAATACACAGACAAACTCAGAAGTGCATCAAAGCAGCATATTACAACTAACACTTACTACACCACCCTTATTATCACAATAGTCTAAACATTTCCAAGCTGAAACAGTCAATACGAATATGCAAATTGAGATGGACTGGAAGCACCATGCATATTCACAAGCACAGGTAGTTAATATCTGATACATGTGAAACCTAAATAGAACGAACAGTAAGTGAATTACTCATTTTGTTATTCTGCGTAATAAATGTGCATGTGGCGACATTAGATTAATATTATGCGTCCCCATACAAAGTGTTATTCATGTAGTGGTAAAATTCTGATGGATTTTGTCTATGTCCCGTATGTAAAAACATTTATTGTCTGTGATAGCACACACCAGACCATTATATATTTATTTGTAATATACATCCAGGAAAACCTTCGTAAGAGCATTCATTTCAATATTTCAAGTAGTTGATTTCACACAGAGTGACAAATCCGAGACAAAAACATTGCTCCAGACTACAGAATATTAAATGACAATTCACATATGAAAAACTTGTCTACCAGTATGTTTGTACAATATTCTCAACATATATTGCAATACAAAGTTTTATAATCTGAATATTTATTCAAATGAGTAATTGTAATGAGTACTAGGTAATCCAATAAGCGTAAATAATAGGAAACAAATATTAAAATAAATTGCAATGTATAGCAATAGGAGAATATAACAGTAAAATTATACATGCAAGACTCAGTAAATGGTAACAAACCAAAACTAACTAAACGAAACCATTTGAAAACCTTTGGCAAAAGACGAATAATGTACCATTGGTGTATAACACTTGTAAAGAAAATTTTCAATGTATGCATATCAATTTATGCATATCTTTACTGTATATAAATAGGAACGGTTCTTGAGGTGGAAATATAAAACTTGAAATAAGCTCAGCTCAACAACTCAACGGTATAAAAATGCAGGTACAATACAGGTTATTACAATAAAAATTGAAGTGACAAAAATTATTGTCTCGGAAGTAGCACGTGAGACAAACATAAAACATCGTTGTATTATGAGTAGCGTAAAATGGGTTTGTGACCTAAAATCAAAGATTTAGTAGTGAAGGAGCAGTGACAGAAAGTGAAGAAGAAGAGACAGAAATGGATGCACATGAGAAGATTACATTACATGTGCATAAACGCCACGAGGGGCAAAAACAACAATAAACGTAATGAAGGTACCAGCTACCGGTCTTGAAGTGGCTCACGATCTACTCCATCATTTCATTCCTTGTAAGACCATCGCTCCTCCACCACTTCCACTTTCCTCATAAAGGCTTTATGCAGTAGTCTCAGCCAGAGGTTACTTATTCTTACTACTGAACTATCTCATTTCACATCGTATCACTATTAGTAGTAAACACCACTCTCGTATTATTATTTACTACTACGGTGTAGTTATGGATGGATGGCCAAAGGCACCAAGAGCGAAGTAACACTCACATGCACCACACAACCTCCAGCAGCAAAGCCTTATTTCATCATCAAACTCGTCAAATCAGAATAAATGTTATATTTGTACATGATGCACACCACAACAACCATCCATCATTTTATTCTTCCTCTTTCTGCGTATTGCCAATCGCATCATCCAATCCAGCCTAATAACAAGTCTACTTTATAGCATTATTGTAGAGCTAATCATAAGCATTATACTGCACTATGTTATACTGGGTTATATATGTTATCATTACACACAATAAAACAATGCTACTGTTCTGAACACATTATACGAAATCAAATGACTTCACATGAAGACCTCCAGAAGTAAATCGTCGTAATAAATATCTATACAATGCAATACACATAGCACATTCAGGTGAATAAGTCAAACTGTATCTACAGATATCTGTCTTTCACGTGTACTCTACAACAAGGAGGGAACAAGAGTGATATAAAACTTTGTATATGAATATTACAATGTCGAGTTTTATACACAGTAAAATATAAAATGGTTAGTGTGTTATTATATTTGCTACTTTGTTTTAGTCAACTCTTCTGAACTTCTCTCTTCTGCCAGAACTGACTGAGGGCATCCACCTAAAGTCATTCTCGAATGTCAGAGATAGCAATGATAGTAATAATTAGAGAAGAGACGATGCAACTTACAACTTACCCCACGCCAGTCTCATTTGCAAGATAATACTGCGTAGTAGTAAATAGTAGAATACAAAGTTGTATAAGTGAACACGTATATAATATTATATATATATAAAGCAACCGAAATCATTTGCTGTACATAGTCGTAGTAAATAATATCGTATTGCAAGTACATGCTGTTCGTAGTATAGACGTAGTAAAGTAGTAGTAAAACTAACTAGGTAGCCGCACTTACTTTCTTGAGGCTGTAGAGATACAGTTTGCAGTTGGTTGTATTATCATTATATCAAAGTACATAACGTGTTGTATCTTTGAATCATTTAACTATAAGATTAGTAGGTAAAGCAGACACACGAAATGAGCAAAGCGGTTGAGAATTGTGTTTGGACTAGGCAGAAGTAGCTTTGATGTGTGCTGTGGCTTGGAGATGCAATAAGCTGAAAGCAAAAAGCCATCTGATTGTGATTACGATTGCACACTCAGTCCAGCCCAGGCCATTCGACTCCAGTTATCACACCATGAATAATCGACCGGTAGCTGCGACTCCGCAACAGTAAAATATAGTGGTAAGTATATGACATGTAACCTGCCAGTGCTGAATCTTCTAAAGTCTACAAAGGCTAATGCTTTATAATCCAGAGGAAATAATATACAAGCGTGAGTACATTACAATACTCTAGCAAAAAACGACTGTTTATCCATTTGTTTAATCGCAAAGATGAGGATTGAACTTTACACAAGAAAAAGCAGCTCGCCAAGGCTGCCATGCAATTTAAACCAAGTATAATAGAAAAGACACAGGAGATTTGCATCAATTTAAGTAATATACCCATCTAATAATCTCTTGAACTAATTCTTGGCGTCTACGCTGCTTCTTTTTCTACATCTTGTTGCTTCACAACTTGACTGATTGTTACTTTCTAAAATATAGCCAGCTAGTCAATTTAAATTAGGTGGTAAACCTGTTATTGCTTCTCCAGTAAGTCTCCACTGTCATTAAATTATGACTATATAGCTATACAGTACAAAAGAAACCAATTTATACGAAGAAAAAGTTTCAGTAAGAACAAGGAAGAGATTTCCTTCGGTTCAGCATGGTACAAGTGTAATAAAGCAATATATACCTTATTACAATATATTCTTAACACTATATTGATCCGGGTCCAGTCAAGTTTCAAATCTGAAGAGGGTAGTAGATAATATGCACATTACATATATAAAGTAAAGAAAAGGACTAGACAAAAGTAGCCGGCTAGTCTTTCCTGATAATTTAAATCAAGTTGCATCGTAAATTAGTAGTTACTCTAAAGTTTATAGCTTGTGTGTTCTTACTCTACAATTAAAATGAGAGATGTGATCGTTCATACAGATACGCTTACAGAACTCACTGTGTATAAATGGATATCTATCTTCGTATCTTGCACAGATAGAAATGCACAGGGTATCAGGTCGGGTCAAGCCAGGTCAAGAAACATTAGGGCCGGAATAATCAACCAGGTTTTTCTCCATGTCAAGACAAGTGCATGTAAAATTACAGAGAGATGACTTAAGTCAGGTGTACGTGTACGAGAAGGTGGAAGTGTTGTATATTCCTTACTATTAGCATTAGGGATGGACCTGTGTGTGGACCGGTCAAGTTCAAGTCATAGTGAGATCCCTTATTAGTGTTGTAGTGAGTGAAGCCGATGATGCGGAGGAGCATTAATGTATGCATTCGAGTAATAAGAGTTTATACGAGCAAGTTAAGGCACATTTGATACACGCTCCTTACAATCGTTCTTTAATAGCAGTAAAATAAAGAGTTGAGAGTGAGAAGAGGGAAGGTCAACAAAAAAAATTAATGCAGAGTTGGGTTGGACACGCTCAAGTTCAAGGCACGACAGCTCAGCTCAAATCACCATCTTCTTCAGAAGGATATTACTATTACGTCCAGATTGTATTATGGAAACGAGTGAGAGAGACTTTAAGCGTAAGGCGTCCGCATGTTCATATACACAAAGCAGAGAGGGAAAGATGAAGGAAAGGAGTTGCATGCATCCGCAGTACACACAACACACAGTAAGAGATGAAGAAGTCGCAAGGGTTGATTTGGGCCTGCTGCCAGTCCTACTTCATGCGTGTGCCTTGGCCTGGCAAGCCGTTGCCAACGTGAAACGCTCATGTGGAACATGTCCAGTCTTTAAGGGTTACGAAGAACCATGGACGAGGCAACAAAGCCTCGAATAGCGTGTGACGACACGATGAGACGTCGACGACGGACTTTACACATGAAAATCAAATCTTAACCAGAAGAGTAGTTGGTACGAGAGTAGAAGATTTCAATAAGGTTTTCCTTAACACCAAAATGCTCGTTATATTATAAGCAAATCAAATGCAGTGTAAAAAACTGTTTGGTGTTTACAGTCTCTTCCCTGTCTTGGTTGGTAAGTAATATTTTTATGTAATGCAAAGTTTCGTATGATGTCTGTACATCTTTTCTACAGTTTGTTAGGATTCTCTCTGCTCCCTTAACTTGTCCATATGAATCCACGGACTGTTTTAGAAAGGTCTTAGCGTCTGTGGCTGCTTGGTTTGAGTTTGACTCTCGGTTCATGTTTCTTTCTCGTGTTCTTTCGTTTTGCTCTGGCTTGGCTGTTAACTGGTTCTGTTGGTGCACTGCTCTTCTGTGCCTGGCCTGGTCGTTTGCTGATCTCAAGTCAGTCAAGGCCAAGTTGTATTTTAGGAACCACCCCTGGTCTGCTCTCTCTTCTCATGTCTCCTCTCGCTGTTTGTGCACTCGTTCTACTACAGCAGACACTCGTAGTAAATAGTAGTAGTCGTAGTAGTAATGGTAGTAAAGGTGGTTGTGGTTGCAGTGAACTGTTGTACTTTACACATCCCTTGTATATTATGCTTGTCTTGTGAATCCTATAGTTAGCTCGTACTTTTTTATCATCTTTTTTCTTACTTGTTCTCCTGTTTTGTAGCCACTTGCTTCTCTCTCTCTTTACCTACTACTTTCGTATCTATAAAGCGTACGTTCACATTACGGTCAAACCAAGAAAAGCCACAGTCACCCTCTACTCACTCAGAGAGAGCTTTACAGTTCAACCCTGATTTTGTTTGCCCTCTTTGCTTCATCTTATACTACCTACTTCATTTAGTATATCCTTCTCCACACTCTATCCGATTACATATTATATTATTACTACTACTCACTCCAGAAAATTATTTTGACCTTAGAACTTTTACTACAATTCAATTTTAATATTTTCTATGCACTTTTACTGGGTTAATCCTAAACTACTATAATTATGTTTTCAATATGACAATGGTTCAAAATACATAGAAGCATAACGCACAGCTATACAGATCGACACAAATTTGAATATGATCATTATCATTATAGTTTTTAAATCGAATTACAATTTTTTTCTTTATAATCGTAGGCTTTAGATTTAGTGACCTACTACGTTTTCATCATAAGTACATACATGATGAATTGTAAATAAACTTGCCATAATATCAATCATAATATAGCGTATACTCTGAAGCAGATCTAAAAAGCTACTTTTTTGTTTTACAATTATAACGTAGCAAAGGATCCTAATGCAGACGAAGAATAGAGGTGCTGTGTGTTTATAAAGTGGTACTTCGTCGTTGCAAGCGGCAAGTGACTGGAAGAAACTCATCGAAGGTTTTTGAACTTGCTTTTACTCTGCTATCGAGTTCACTACTACTACTACACTTGCTTTTACAACTTCTATAACGTATACAGAAAATATTATGATGTGGCCTAATATAAACACTGCACGTCTGTTGAAGATGTAGCGGTTGTCTTGATAAAATAATACACGTAGTATAATATTATGTTCTCAAACTCTTTACACTTTTAGTTTGTACAAATCAATACACCTATTGCATACACATGTAAACTTCGCTTTTATGTTGGTTAAGCCTTTACTAGAAACCTAAGTCACTAGGACTTCACTAGAAGTAAGTGCGTAGTGTTGAAGAAAAGTCTGTTCTGCCCTGAAGGAATTAAGCTATAACCTCTCGACTGCATGAGCTAAAGCTAGCAGTAGTAGTGGATGTATAATGTAAACCTTCGCATCCTTTTTTCCATGATTTGACTGTAGCGTAGTTTAAGCATTAAGCATTGCATATAAGGAACGAGGAGCTAGACGGAGGAGCAAGACGAGCTCGTAAAAAATCTGTGTTGCCTTCATGTCTGACTGTGTCTTTTCCATTATGTTTGTATGTTCCTTTTGAAAGTTACAAACTCTAAAGGGCCACTAACGCATCTCTTAATGATCTCACAGGAAGGATTATCATATTATCTAATTCATCTAATCCTTCCAGTGAAGATGGAACCTAATTATTATACACATGAGTATTGTATTGATGACTTGACAGCCTGTACTACTATTTAATCTGTAAGTTTTCTACACTAGTATATTACCTCCTTATTGCCTTGTGTGTTCCAACATGATTATTATTACCATCCAAGTCCCCACTGTTTCTAGAAGCCTTTACCTTCAGTTAGCAGCAGTAGTTACTTTGGTTTTAGTCAAGTATTACACCCTGCATGGTTTTCCTGGGTCCTCCCAACCAAATAAATCTCATTTCTCAATTCTTGTAATAATAGACACTCATTTAGCTTCATAAAGCGTACAACTACTTACAATTACAATGCTGTGTAATAGAAGTACTATATGAATACAGATGAGCCATACTACAAATGTTTTAGAAAACTTCAAGAATAGACTCAAGAAATCATAAAAATGATCTTACTATTCGATATCTGCAAAACAGACAAATTCGACTACTGAGCCATCTGGTATTTTCTGAGCGCATTTCTGGTTGATCCCGCTCAACGCATATCAAGAAATCATAAAAATGATCTTACTATAGTTGAAGAGTTGGAATATGGAAAAGCAAAACAAGAATAGTGTGCCTAATAATAATATGAAAGGATCATCGACTCAATTCCACATCACACTCACTCTCCACTTTACAAAAAGATATAATTTAGCTTCTTCTGTTCATTTACATAAGAACGGTTTTCTCTGAAATGGGCGTCGTAAGTGATACACAACTCAGTGTGCTTGTTGTAAGTGCGAGTACATCTGAGGAGGTAAACTACACTTGAGAAATCTTCCTAAATGAACTTTGACCTATTTATATCCATCGACTCTTTTTGTGTAGTAGTTTGCTCACCTTACTTTTAACTTCGTATGTCTTGTGTATGTACCTATACGTATATGTAGTTACATGTGCGCTTATTGGAAAATGGAAAAGAGTAATGCTCACGTTGGTTCAGCTAAGAAAACTTAAATGTATTATGCTGAGTTGAAGACAGGCCATCGTTTGAAATCTTTTATCGTGTGGGGGAGGTGCATTGAATGGTCGTATTATTAGATGGACAGGACACCAAAAGAAAAGGAGAAAGAATATCATAAAAAACAGTAAGGCACAGCCGAATTGAAGTGAACCGAAGCAAACTGAAGCCATATACCATAAGTGCTCTTCACTTCACAATTCTCTCTTGTACAACTCTGAACTGAACTCTATACAATTTTGTCTGGTGATGGATTAGGATTACAGAACCAAACGAGACGGGACGCAGTACAAAAAATCGGCCCTAAATCACTTGCTTAAAGAAAGCAAGTAAAGTGTAGCCTGTAGCTTGATTCTTCCGAGTAGGCTTCTTACACTTTACTGACAACTGCAACTCTAGCTACTACTTCTCCTACCCGTCCCATCCTGTCAGTCAGTCATTTCTATTGACATGTGCATTCATTGTTGGTATAATACTCAACTTTAAATTGCGCTGTTTATACAATTTGATAGCACTGCACTCGTGTTCGTTTATGTTAAATGCCTTGATGCTTCGTTGCTATCTCAGTAAATTGTATTATTTTAAATAAACCATCTACAACTCATGAGTTTACAATTAGTCCGACTAGATAAAATCATTTAGCGTTTCCAACAACGCGTGAAACGGTCTCGTCGTTGTTAGAAGAAACACGCAACTCTATTTATGGTATGGTTAATAAAGAAACGTTGATCTACATAGTAGTACAAACTATACACGTTCTAACATGCAATCTCGTTACGCAAAACAAATGTAAATGTAATACAGTAGGTATAATACGTTGTGTATTGTATATTCTTGTCAAAGCTCAAAACATTTAATTCCATTTTTTACTACCCCGCCCTTATGAAAAGTACCCGGTTCCTTACTACTATATCTGAATAAATTGAGGTTGACTTTGACGGAAATATATAAACTTCTAGAATAATTTATGCTTCGGATACTCATACTGTAAATTAATTCTTGCAACCTAAATATCGCTTGCTTCTTATGGATGCGATGTGTCAGGACAGTCATAGGAGGATCAAAACCTATAATGTTCCCACATAAAATATGTACATTGTAAAATATAATCCGTTGATGTGAGACACTTATTATATTAATGGTCCCACAGTTTTACCTGTGATTTATTTTTAATTTTCAATTATAGCACTGAAGTACTGGAGCAACTGAGTGAGTAACAATGACGGGGCAGTGAAGGTATACCTATGTAGTATGTAGTAATTGTATCGATCGGGTAGTATTTAACTTTTGATTAAAGTATCGCTCATAGCTATAATATATATGTATCTGTGAGATTTATGACATTATAGAATGACAAGCATAAACAGTACACTTTGAATCTGTAGGGCAAACAAATTAATCTTTCGTCGGAACCGAAGACAGAATTACTTACAGTGTACAGAGGCGTAAACTTCACCAACATGTCATTCGTTTCGACATTAGTGTATTAGTACCTACATTAGTTTGAGTGTAGTGTAGAGCTCAAATGTCAAGCCAAAGAAAACCATTATGGATTAGGAAGCATACTAGAACAAGAAAAGGCTGAATCAGTAAACTCAAAGTCAGAACAAGAATAACCGACAAGACAATTTATTTTTAAGTAGCTTTATGTTAGAATCGTTATAAATAATGTCAATGCCATAGCTGATTTTTGGTTCTTAACGCTCAATTTCTAACTTACCTAACCAATATTAACATTCGCAACATACTTATTATTATACATTTATATCTTCAATTTTAATTGAAAGCAGGAACTGCTATTAATTTGCAGTTAGTGAAATTGCATAGGTAATGTGTACTTATTTCCAGTCGAATTTATCAAAAGCGTGTATCAAATAGGTATTTTTGTATGTATAACCTTCGAGTAGATGCAAATGGAAAACTGGTAAATATTAGAGGAGACAGCAAAGGAAGAAGAGTAAATAAGCAACGTAATGAGTACAAGATTCAATTGTACATTGACGTGACAGCATTATTTGTTTCACTATTTTTTATCCTTATTACGAACGAGGAGCAGTACAAGTGCACATGCACAGTGCATACGGTTTTGTAATTGAGTCTTATGTATATAACTTCAGTCGAGTCAGGAGTAGATGCATTATTATAATAATATTATCCTGCGATGCACTAAGCGCAACCCCTGCATACGGCACAGCTATCGCAAGTGTAAATCCCAAGAAAGTCTGTCAATGTCAAGATGGGTCAGCCGCAGTGAGCTAAAGCAACCTGCAAGCAATACTTTATTTTATATTATGTAATCCTTAAGAAGTTGTCTTGGGTTTCACTGCACTGCGTCGTGTCGTACTCTCGTACAGTACCGTACTACCATATCACATTTATAAACATCCAGCTTACACTGAGCAGTGCGTGTAGCTATTACATGAGGGGCATACGTATAATCCTTACATAATATGCTATGCAGTTTGAACATAGAGAAACTTAGTTTAAACGTGTTCAGTGTCAATACTTACTGTCTTATTTTGTTTTATGCGTTTGTTACAAAGGCTGTTAGCAAGAGTTTGCTTTGGCTTTTTTACTTGCCTTGATGCACAAGTGAAATGCAAGTACACATGCATCCAGTAAGTAAAGAGATGCAGTCCGCAAGCCCTGGTAAGTTTTTTGCCATCTTTTTGAAGGCTTCAACTAACTTTTTAGTTTCGTACTAGTTTACTCAATCTTGTACATCCTCTTGTATAATATTTAGACTTATACTACCTCTATTTCTTTCGTTATTTTTTAAAATGCATAAAGTATGCAAGCTGAAGAGTATAGTTGAGCTTTAATTTTTCGTCACTGCTACCATCAACAGACATTTGCCATAAATTTCCTTTGGTGTGATTCGATGGGACAATCTTAATTCTTGTTTCGTATTTTATATTATCTGTAGTAGTCATCAATGCAGATGACTTCAGTTCGACAACAAATAAATATCGCTATCAAAAGAAAGGAGCTCAATGCAATATTATCATCGTGTATGTTACTGCTTTGATTTTTACATTATTTACAAGTTCTGTATTAATTGATCTTACCATAGCATATAATATACTGAATTGCCAAGTCATGATGATATTGTGGTTTGATAATGTCATGAGTGTTTACAGTGTAATAACAATAACGCAATTGTGATGAGAAAGTAGCATGTGACATACTACAAGGTGGATACATAACAAAATGGGCATCAGTGTTACATGTTATGGTTGTCAGAGTTTCATGTTAATTGTACTGTGGTACAACTTAAACTAATACCACCACCACCTAATATACAAGTAGTGCATACTCAAATTTCAGTTAAAAGTTTAAATATTATCGCAGATTGTCGGTAAGAATTTTGGCTAAGACATAACGTTTTGAGTTTTCTCATTTCCGTATTATATTACAAACATATCAATTTGCTACTTTGCCAAAGAGTGTGATGGTGATACTGTTGACGTCAATATTTCTGCCGATTTTTTTGCCAAAGTAATTTAGTCAAATATCAAGTAGGATTAGGACAGAAAATCCAATCTCAACTTGAGACTTTCAAAAAAGTAACATAATGTAGTCTGTCTCACATTTTTTGTGAAGTATAAAACCTTTTTGCTTTTCCATAAAGTGTAAAAAGGCAAGGAATATTAATTTATGTCTTGTTTACTTTTACCTACTCAATTCAACGTGTATTACGTACACGCATGTATATACAGTACGTTAGGTGGTAACCAAGCCGTTACTATGATCAACAGACACAGTTTCTTTTGGTTTTGATAGTTATCATAGGCCTGGTTACCACCTAACGTACTGTATAATGCTTATATATTTCCAATGTGAATTTTGTTTCGTACCAAAGTTTCGCTTCAAGTTCTGTTATTCTATTGCACCTTAAGAGCATATTGACATAGTGCTAATACTTTGTTACACAAGTTAACACAGGACTACTAGTATAATACGATGCAAATGTGAGAATTGGTGTAAATGCACTAGAGACCATTGTAAGTCTGAAAGTCTGATTGTGATTAAGGGAGGGAAGAAAGACTTAGGTGAGAGGAGAGACAGTATCTGGTGGTAAACGCACAAGAATACACGTCAGGTAAAAACAGACAGATAGACGCTGCTGTCGGTGGGTAGTAGGTGAGACGTCCACCTTAGGATAATAACGAACAAAAAATTATCTATAAGAATAAGAACACAGATAGAACAGAGTTCAGAGTTACAGCAAAGCAAAGCATATTAAAATCCATACAAAACCAAGTTTTTTACGCCTAATGGCAGAGTAGTAGTAATAGTGTAGAAGTGAACAGGACCTGTTAGAAAAGACATATATTTACACGTATAGATAAAGCACATTATAGTTGTTAAGTGCTGTGCTGTATAGTAGTCGGAAAGTCTAATAAAAAAATTCAGTCAGGATTAGCTGTAATGATAAATGACGCGTGCAAAACATCAGATCCAGCTGGGCAGTTGTGTTTTCATTTTCTTATTGTGAAGACGAGTTGTGTCTGTGTTGTGTATGGAAGGAGTGGAAATAGGGAGTGAATGGCATTAGATTACATTATAGATGCAGATGCAGTTTCTTCCGAGAGACTCTACTTCGACTCACTGACTGACTTGTCTTTGCATTAATGTTTTTCTTTCGGATACATTACCTGCTATCATTTATTTTACAGTCTTTAATATCATCTGTGGGATATATAGTAACTTATTGCTTGCTCATCTTTTATAGAGCTACGCACTTTATTATTACACGCCAATTCTCTGAATTTATATAGGAAAACATATACAACTATCTGTGTAGTATCAAACAAGAAGACAAGACAATACAGCAATACAAAGCAGTTCACGTCTCATCCTTCGTAGTTCCTTCCTTCTTCGTATGCTTAAACTAATGCAGGAGGCTATATAGGTAGTCAAACAAGAAACTGTTTATGGTTTAACTCTTTAACTTGCAAATGCAAAGAAAGAAAACTCGTGTTCTGTTTGAAGAATATATCCATGTAGCGTATAAAAGTTAAGAGAAGTCGCTGTAAGGTAATGCACAGTAGTGGTGCGAGTGTCTTGTGTTAAATTATGTAAGAAAGGAAAAGTGAACTGCTGCTGGCTATTGTCATGGGAAATGGTGGACCGTTGTTTTCCGTGGAGGAGCGTGGTGTCGTTTGCTGTGTCTGATGATTTGCTATGATTTGACGTGCTACTTGTGCTACTGCCTTTTATTCCTTTCCTCCCAACAAGATTTATTCATCTCTTCACAGTAAAACCTCAAGTCTGCAACAGCTTCGTCTTTTTTCCCAGACAAAAAGTCTCTTTCATGAAACTGAATACAATTACTACATACGGTCTACTCGTATAAAGCAAGTCAGTATAGCAGTAGAGTAGCAGTAAATATAAATGCGTACTATAGCACACAACAAACAAACGTACTTAATTCTGATACCATAAAAATATATTATGCAAAGACACATGTGTAAGTACAGTCAGTAGTGTAGGTAAGTACAAGTGTAAGTATATGCGGAAGACACATTATTTTGGTCAAGTCCTTAACTTATCTCTATAACTTATCAACAGAGGCATAACAAAAAACGTAATATGAGGAAATACTACACTCAGGTACAAATAAGTATATAAGGCGATCATTTAATTTTTTTCGAATGATTTGATTAATCGCCATTCATGAGACGAATCTATTAATACGATGATACAATACGTGTAAACTGAGCACATACATTTCATAGATATAGGAATATACATATAAATTGTACTGTAGATATTAAGAGTATTTACTGTGGGCTGTGGGTATACGTATAGTAAGATGGATGTGATAACGACTCATTGGATGGTCATTGACTTTACTTCAATTAGACAAGATCCGAGTAAAAAATCAAATAAAAGTAAAACTTCGTCTGACGATGCAATAGTTACATTTATTCCAGTAATCTATCAATAGTTACATTGAGGTGAACACAGAAAGTGCACTTCATCAAGCTGTACTTTACATCCACAGTACAACAAACCCGCCCATAGCCATGTACACATTGCACATCACCAATAAACAGTCTGACAAAAATAATAATACACCATTCAAAACGGAGATAAAAAAGTAGCGTAACTTAACTTCAAAACCTTTCGTATTCTTTACCTGTAAAAACTTCAGCTCCTTCTGTATTCCTAACCTGCAGAAACTTCAATAACTTCTGTATTCTCAACCTGTAGAAACTGCATCACATTCTGTATTCTCTATATACCTGCTGTTCGTACCCGCACCAAAGTCTTTACATTTTGACTCATTATGAAAAATGCTTTATTTTTATGCTACATGAAATCATTCGATATTTTTACCATTTCCTTTGTTTTTGACTTATGTATGTAAAATCGTAATTCTATTCTAATATTTAAGTACCAATGTTCGTTTATGCTAACGATAATCCTAAAACTTACTGCATATGATTAACCTGATTCTTTAAGACAATTGTTCTATGTTATTACTATAAACATGCATTTAAACTAAACTAATACTTATGTATAGAAACATTTCCTACAAACAAAAGAAAACCAACAAAACTAACCATTGTATTTTTAGCGTTACCGAACCTATATAAACCGGATTACTTCAAACCTAAATCAAGCAGAAAAAGCAGAACCTCCACAAGACACACAACTCAATTCATTCTCAAATCCTTGTCTTTGTGCGAAAACCAAACTATTCTGTCTTCAATAAAAACAAAC
>JABASD010000416.1:0-79358 GCA_019776165.1 Pogonognathellus flavescens
TGTGCTGACTATAGTGGTAGCACCACAGCCACTACACTACTGTAGTAGGTGGTTGTATGCTTTGCTGTATGTTGTTGAAGTTGCGACAAACGCACAACCAGACAGACATGAAAGTAATTCACAATATTTATCTTCGATAAATAATAAAGTACAAAAGCAGCTCCGTCACCGAATAATTGGCGGACTAGAATTAAATTAGATTTGCACTGCTCATTTTGTAAAACTTCTACGTAGTACTTTATACATCATAATTATAACACTACATCACGCAGTGTGCTTACAACTACAACGGAGAATGCATTATTTTAGTCGTTAAATTAATACGCTGCCAGCAATATTCGTATTTAATTCGGATACATTTAATATTGCATAAAAATAAGGACATTCAAATTGCTTAAAAAATGAAGAGTGCAACAATAAAATGGGAAATGTGCATAAAGGAAAGTTTCATAATGGCATAAAGAAAAGCTGCGTAAAAAATGCTCAATTGAAATACAAAAATTTACATGAACCAAAACAAAATAGGAAATCGTTTGCTGACTTCATAAAATCAGAATTTACCATAATATGGAGGTTTAGTTTTTCCATCAATGTTGAGTTCTATTTTTTCATGTCCCAATTTTAAGAAGAACTTCATTTGTCAGAATTTAGTTAGTTAGCATTCCTCAATGAACAAGCTAATAATGTTTCCGTTGACATTTAGAAATATTCCGTTTAGGACAAAAAACAAAGAAAAGAAGGCCAAAGAGCACTACAAAACTCCTTATTGTGGACTACAATATTTTTTATTATGAACGGAACTTCAGTAAAAATAATTTTTGGTTGGTCTAATTTTGTTCGCAAAACATTTCTACATTCATTTGAACAGATATTTCACACAGTATTAATTTTTTATGAAAAAATTATGCTTTAGATTTTTGGAGCAAGATACGTTTAGGTTCAGTTTTGGTTATTTATGAAAAATTCCGTTATATCTTATGCAGGCTTCTAACTTTTTTCCATGCAGCTTGCCTTTATGTCACTATACAATCTTCCTTTATGAACACTTTCCATTTTATTTATGCAATTTCCATTTTTTATGCAACAGTTAAATATAAACCATTTAATTTTACCTAACTACCTGACATTTGTCAGTGTAGGAAATAATAATGTAAATATAATAATAACATTAATGTAATCAGTACATACTATTTTGATATTAAATGTATATAACGCAGATGTATGTACGAAGTCACCGTTTTTTAGGTATGGCCTTTTACAATCTTTATGTCATGAATATGAATGGAATGATAATAATATTATATTGTTGGTACTTATGGTTGCCTTCTATTCAATGAGAGTTTTCTTAATGTAAGCATATCTTATCNCATAGCTTTTAAATCCACTTACTATGATAATACCTATATTGTGCAAGTACAAAAATATAATTTGAGGATTATAATATCTCTGTCAGGAAAAACATTTGCTAAGACTCACTCAACCTGCTGTGCATATTTTTATATTTTGATTACGAACTAATACCAAATGATTCAAAAGATTAGGTATATATAGTGCTTATTGGATGCAATGCATCGTACGACGTATATAATATTATATTGTATGTCATACAAGGATGATCCCATAATAATGAGCTTCAATTGCATTTTTTGTTACAAGACAGTGTTCTTTCAGGGAAGTAAATTGCATTTACATTTTTTCTCGAAATTGTTTTGCAAACTGATTAATTGACCTTGACAATAACAATCTAAGGTTGCCTAAAACATTGTGTAGGTAGGTCTATTAATATACCATGTCATGTGTAGTGTAGTGGAAAAGGTACATATAAAACGTTAAAGCAGAACGTTGAACATCGGTTCATTCTTATAATGCCCCATCAATTGCATATTAACAAAGCAATACAGCAAGGGCGTATCTGCTTACGGGCTCACCCGAATTGCATCCCCAGATTCCGGGTAAAAGGGTTAATTTTGCAAAATTTGCACAAATTTTTAATTTTTGGCCTCTGAGCCCCTCCCCCAGACGACCTGAGTTTCCCCTACTTAAAACTTTCTAGATACGCCCTTGGTATACATACAATCTCGACATAGTACCGTATTTATAGTAGTCATGTTACTGCTTACATAATTTAAGGGTAACACATTGCTATTTCGATTTCTATTAAACGAGACTACTAGTAATATTTTTTTTATAATAAACCTTTTACTTTCAATATGCTATGCAATAATTTTCTTCTACATTTACAAAATATATGTAATTACTGTGACTGTTTTCAGTGGACTAGACATTAAGCAAAACAATGTCGGATTTTTCATAAATGGGAAAGAATACAATGGTAAGAAGCTGAAAGAAATTTCATGTTGAGCTTAATGTAGTTGTAAAGCCATAAGAAATCACTGTTTTATATGCTTGATGTTTATTCACTATTGAACTGAATAAAATGAGAGTATAGACATATAGACATAAAATGGGAGTTTAAAGACATAAACTGTGATTTTGAACGTTTTAAGTAAACACGGATTTGGAAAAAGTGGGCCCTCAGACACTGTTGGTTGATTACATCAGAGATTCTGCTGGACTCAAGGGTACTAAATACATGTGCAGAGAAGGAGGATGTGGAGCTTGTGTTGTCACAGTCAAATCCAAGGATCCCAATTCTGGACAAGATATTATTAGAGCTGTCAATTCGGTATGAATGAAATAGTCCATATACACAGATATCATGTAGTCTTGCAGTGGGCATTATGCATTCACTTTCTCATCAATGTATCCAAATTAATATTATTAACTGCGCATTTTGTAAATTTGTAGTGTCTTATTCCTGTCTTCAGTTGTGATGGCTGGGATATATCCACAGTTGAGAAAGTTGGAAATAAAAAGGACGGATATCATCAAATTCAAAAACGGTTGGTTAATTTCAGCGGAACCCAATGCGGATACTGTAGTCCTGGTATGGTGATGAGTATGTACAGGTAATTAATATCTATTTATTTGCTTATAACTTAAAAAGCATAGCATAAGTTTAGCCTGAATATAAATTGATATTTGTATAATCATATTTATTTTACATTTGCAGTCTTTCCGAATCTAAAAGGGGATTTAAAAAGCAGGATGTGGAAGACAGTTTTGATGGCAACATTTGTCGCTGTACCGGATACAGACCAATTTTAGATGCATTCAAATCTCTTGCTATGGATGCATCCGAAGAGTTACGTCGAAAATGTGGAGATATTGAAGTAAGTTTATTTCAATTTGTCTACAGAGCTGCTGAATTTTGAAATAATATTTGTATCCACATGTGTAAGAAGTTGAAAATCAATGCTCATATCTTCAACCTCAGGATTGTGGAAACTGCCCATGTTTTCTCAGCAAAGAAAATCAGCCAATAATTGATGATGTCGGCGAAATTGAAGACTACGATACCTGTCATAACATATCCAAGGTATATTTAAGACTAAAGTCAGGGGAAGAATGGATAAAAGCCTCCACACTGGATGTAGCATTTGAAGCCTTAGACCGCTTTAAAGCCGCAGGGATGACTTACCGATTAGTTGCTGGAAATACTGGAACAGGTACGTGACCTGCATATTTAACAGGCAGACCCAGCGTCTCATACACTATAAAAGGTTTTGGAGAGCGTGCGTGCGTCATAACATAAAACTCAATATGAAGTGAGCTGTGACAATTAATGACACATGAAATTTCACAGTAATAAACTTTTTTTGAAAGGTGTCTTTAAAAACGATGGGCCGTATCAAACTTATGTGGATATCAGCAATGTGCCAGAGTTATCAAAATCTACCATAGAGAGATCTGGGGTTGTATTAGGATCAGGAGTTACTTTGACAGCAGCAATAGAACTTTTGAAAAAAGCTGCGGATCTTGCCGGATATGAATACACTCAACGTATAAGCACTCATTTAAAAAGAGTAGCGAACGTTCCTGTCAGAAATGTAATTTATTGCCATGCACTATACACTGCTTGACAATGTATGTAATATAATATAATTTTAGTGCTAATAATTTCTTGCTTGGTTACAGGTTGCAACTTTGGGTGGAAATCTAATGCTTAAACATGCTCACAGAGAATTCCCGTCGGATGTTTTCATGCTTTTAGAAACAGTCGGTGCAAAATTGAATATTGGTAAACAGAATAGTTTAAATTTGTGTCATTTCGATGTAATTTTTAATTAAATTTAATTGCAATACATGTACTTGTTAATATTTTACTATATAATTTCACTTCAGCTTCTGCACCAAATCTTGAAAAAATGTATACTGTACTTGAATTTCTCAACATGGACATGGTTGGTAAAATAATAGTTTCAATTCAGTTCCCTCAACTAAGAGGATACAATTTCCGCAGCTTTAAGGTACAAATATCAATCGTTAACATTCATTATATTTAATATGAATCAGCTACACTTTGTATAATAATACCATATTTCACTAACTAGGATTTAAGGATACACCATATTAAATGTTATATCGTCGTTACAATAAAATAATATATAATATTTAATATTACGGATATTTAGATTACCCGTCGATATCAAAATGCCCATGCATACGTGAATGCTGGATTTTTATTCAAAGTTGATCCAAAAAGGAATTTTAGTATTAGAGAGAAACCGTCAATTGTGTTTGGAGGAATTAATCCCAATTTCGTATGAAATTTTACATGAGACATTTTACATACAAAGATTGGAATTGTTTATCTTTCAGTATTTCAAGCTAATGGAATACATTGTACGTGCTTGTTTTCAGACTCACGCTTACGCTACTGAAATATTTTGCCTTGGAAAATTCTTGGGGGATTTGAAAACACTACAAGGTGCAATGGATGCTTTGGACAGAGATGTTCAACCGGACAACAAACCTCCAGACGCATCTCCAGATTACAGAAAACAATTAGCGCAGTCTCTTTTTTACAAGGTAAAAATTTTATTCAGTACGTAATAAAAATGTTATTTACATATCTCCATTTCTATACAGGTTGTGCTTGAAATCATTGGTACAACAGCTAAAACCGATGTTCGTAATGGAGCGGGTGATATTGAACATGAAATAACGTTTGGCAAACAAACTTTCGACACTGATAAAACGGATTGGCCTCTGTACCAGCCAATACCCAAATTAGAAGCAACGGCTCAGTGTTCTGGTAAAAAGAAATTGTTTATGAGAAACTTTAATTTGTGCTGTTTAAAAAATAAAAGTAGGTAAAAGCTTTTAGTGCTGTCATTTTGTTTCTCTGTATTTCTAGGTGAGGCTGAGTACATCAATGATATAGATCCACAGTTCGGAGAGTTATTTGGAGCTTTTGTACTAAGCAATGTAGCAAATGCCAGCATCAAGTCTATTGACGCGTCGGCCGCATTGGTAATTTTGTTTAGATATAAAATCAGAGTGAATGATGATTAATCACTGCGTGGTATATTATAATAATATATCGAATATATTGTATAAAATACGAACGTTTTTTATCTGAATGATTTGTAGCAAATTCCAGGAGTGGTGAAATTCATTGAAGCTAAGGATATTCCTGGAACAAATAATTACATGCTATTTTCACCTACAGCAGAAGAGGTTATAAAACTCTAGAATCCTTGTTGCTTTCCAACTTCCATTCTTAAAATAAAATACAGATATTTTCACTATTGTTATTTGTTTGTTTAATAGATCTTTGTAAAAGAGAAAGTGCGTCATGCTGGACAGTCAATTGGATTGATTGTAGCAGAAAATAGAGACGCAGCATTCGCAGGTGTGAAGAAAGTCGCCATTGTGTACGACAACATCCAAAAACCAGTATTGACTATAAAACAAGGATTGAAAAAAGCAGAGATGGAAGGAACACAAAATGAGCTGATTTTAGAAATTAAGAAAAGTGTAGCAGCATCTGTAGGGGCCCCTTCACAAATCCTTAAAGGAGAGTTTGAGATCGGAGGTCAATATCATTTCCAAATGGAAACACAGATTTGTATATGCAATCCGATAGAAGATGGAATGGATGTTTTTGCAGCAACACAATGGGTGGATGGTGTACAAGCTGTTATAGCATCTACTCTTGGCATACCCAACAATAGGTAGCTAAGTTAACCCCTTCATTTGCTTCCCTGTACTTTTATTCATTTATATTCATTATGATGTTTAAATAAGCATAAAGCCAATTAAATTCATATATAGGAATGCCTATTTAAGAAAAAACAATGATTTTAAAGCTTTTATTTTACAGTATCAATATACAAGTGAGACGTCTCGGAGGAGCTTATGGCTCCAAAATATCCAGGGCTAATCAAGTGGCTGCAGCTTGTGCAGTAGCGTCACATTTGACAAACAAACCTGTTAGGGTTGTACTGGATTTGGAGACCAATATGAGAATGATTGGAAAACGCCTTCCTTACCTCCTCAAATATGAAGTAACAGTTTATAAATAGAATTCCAGTAAATGCCTTAAACTACAAATTTTTCATGATTTTTTTCAGGCTGGAGTTGATGATGATGGAAACCTTGTTAGTCTCAAAGCACAGATATTTTGTGACCCTGGTCAAGCTGCTAATGAAGCAACGTCATTATTTGCAATGCTTTGCTTGCAAAGGTATTTTATTTTTAATATTTTTAATTATAAATATTTCGGCTGCAATTAACCTATACTTCTAAAAATTTCTTACATTACTTTTTATTGTAGTTGCTACAAAGCTAACGGTTGGCAAATCATACCTGGCAAAGTTCTCACGAACACTGCTTCCAACACATACTGCAGAGCTCCAGGTAAATGAAAAGTGCAATACTTTTACTAGACGAGTCTGTATTCTCTGTATGTTATGCCGACATTAAGTGTTTTAAATGAAAAGATCATTTCATACGAATATTTATATTTATATGATATATTGTATCGCTATAGGAAGCACACAAGGGATTGCATGCATAGAGTTTATTATGGAACATATCGCCCATGTATTGAAGAAAGATCCACTGCAAATTCGGGAGTTAAATTTTATGAAGACAGGAGATGCCATTTTTGCTGGTGGCGGAGCTACTCTTACTGAAGACAATCCTTTGCCAGGCATGATCGCAGATTTAAAAACAAGTGCTGATTATAATGATAGAAAGAAATTCATAGAAACTTTTAACCAGGTATAGCATGTTATTTTTTACAACAAATAGGCTGTATAATTTATTAATGTGTATACGCACGTACGTTTTTAAATGTCTTTGAATTGAGCTTCATTATAATACAAAGTTTTTGGACATTAGAACAATCGGTGGAAGAAACGAGGAATGTCTTTAGTGCCTATGAGATATCCAGTTCACTTTTTTGACATAAAATTTCCAGTTTACATTGCTATATATCACGCTGATGGGTCTGTTGTAGTTTCACATTCCGGGATTGAAATGGGACAAGGCATCAACACCAAGGTTAACTGTCTTTTTTTCTTCTTAATATTATGCATTGCTTACAGATATTGTTACAACTTTGAGCAATATTACAATTTTTTCACCAGGTCGCTCAAACAGTTGCCTTCACATTAAAGATTCCCTTGGACAAAATAAAAGTCAAACCAACTAATAATCTTGTTTCGGTGAATGCAAGCGTAACTGGCGGGGCAGTTACCAGTGAACTTGTCTGCTACGTAAGCTAATCTTTCAAACTTTAGTTAATAACTAATAACAATCGTTGCAGTGAAAGATTTCATTTGATTTTTTAAATTTTGCAGTCGGCAGTGCTAGCAGCGCAAGATTTATTGGACAAAATGGCGCCCATAAAGGCAACATTAACAAATCCTTCTTGGGAAACCTTGATTAACGAATGTTACAAAGCTGACATTGACTTGACTTCTCATCATCAGTATAATAAAAAATCCATTTGCTGTAATACATTTATTTTGTAATAATGATGAATCTGTTTAAGATTAGTTTCCTTATTTATGCCCTTCACAGACAAAAGCCTGGGGATGTCAAACCGTACAATGTATGGGGTTTAACATTGTTAGAAGTTGAAGTCGATGTACTTACAGGAGAATACAAGGTTTATGCTATTAATACTACAATTCATTACTTAATGCAAATGTAATTGAAAAGTATTATGGCTTTCAACATTGTAGCACTTGACAACTATTTTGTATGAATAGATGATCAGAATGGACATGGTTGAAGATGCAGGTAAAAGTTTGAGCCCGGATGTAGACATTGGACAAATTGAAGGAGCAGCTGTGATGGGTCTTGGTTTGTGGACAACCGAGAAACTTGTTTATGATGAGAATACAGGGGAACTTCTCACCCACAACACTTGGGTGAGTTATACTACTTACAGTTTTGTATTACAAATCGTTATTTTAATAATGTGGTGTCAATTTCTTAATATACATAAGTTTGGTATTCATCAATATGTAACAGGAGTATAAGGTTCCCCTTCCCAAAGATATTCCACAAGATATGAGAATTACCATGCTAAGAAATGCTCCAAATCCGTTAGGAGTTTTACGATCAAAAGGTAAGATCCTGCTATAGACTGAACAACTACAAACAAAATGCTACACATAAGTATTTATATTCTCTATACAAAATTCATTTGTAGGCGTAGGCAATTTATGTCTTCATTCTTTTACATCCTCTATTTTTAATAACTTTTTAATTATATAATATAACATGTTTATAATTTTTTAAAGGTCATATTTATTATATTTATTTATAGCAACGGGAGAGCCTCCCATTTGCATGAGCGTAAGTATTCTGTTTGCAATAAAAAATGCTATCGATTCGGCTCGACAAAATGCGGGAAATACCGACTGGTACCAAATAGGTAAATTATTATTTAAGTATAACAATTGCGTTCGAATCTGCGAATTCTTGCTATATCAGTATGACAATTTAAAATTTTTCAGATTCGCCCATCACCCCAGAAGATATAGTTAGACATTGCCTTACTTCGAAAACTCAATTCACATTTTGATAAAAGCTCTTGTGAACCACATTATTTCGGGCCCTAGGCGCATTATGGCTCACGAATTTAAAATTTCTAATGGAGAAACATTAATTTTGTTATTGGATTACCAATAATATAATGTAAATATTAAGTGGTGTTTGTATATTTCTGACACATAACTTTGTTAATAAAGTCAAATTATCGGTGGTGGGGCATGCAATCGTGAGTTATATCACAATTATTGTCATTCATCCATATTATCGTAATTTAAATCTAACTTGTTCAAATTTTTTTCATCAAAAAACATACTAGGAAACCAAAACATGCGATTGTTCTTGCATATATCAATCCATACAATTCCCTCCTTGATCAACTGCTCCATCGCCGTATTAATACGCTCTGGACTCCATCCTAATTGTAAAGTATAATAATTTTTTGTAACAGGGTGATAATCCAATTTCAGACGTTGATTATAGAATAGTCAGCCTTACTTAAATGGATTATAGAATAGTCAGACTTACCTAATGTTGTTTCCAATTCCTTACTTTGCACACATGCATTTCCAGAATTACATACATAATGAATTATTGTAGTATTGTCTAAACTAAGTTCCTCTGGTACACAAAATACGAGGTAATTTTCATGGATACTGTTTGCATCCTGTACTATTCCACAGCTCTTGCCCAAAACATTCAGAGACTTTATAGCGCGTATTACATCATCACTAAAAATAAATAATAAACTATGTGGAATATGCTTTTATACTTTTCACACCTGGTTATTATTATTTTACATTGTATGACATTTACCATGATACATCGTGGTGTTTTAGAGACTTAGACCTTAGATGATTTAACCTTGTCTGTAATTCCCCAACTTTCATTACCCCTCCAGTTAAATGCGCTGTTGATAAAACAACTTCTACAGCTTGAACCGCTACTTCATAGTAAAAAGACCCCATCCCAAGAAGTTCAGACCAAAAGCCTAAAACATATACATATATTTTATTATAAGTACTGCCAGTTTTATAAGATTAATGGCAGGGATGGAGTCATGGAGTTCGTCACAGATTTCCTCGGTAGTTGTCTTCATTGTTATTATTGTAGAAACACTTTTGTATACCTTTTGAAGATGCCAGGGGATCAACACCAATAGAGGCACACATTTCTTGAAAATGTCGACGAAATGAAGGGTCTTTCCTTATAGCATTTCGGTGTTTAGCAGCAAATGACTCTAACTTTGTGCGAAATTGCTCCATTTGTTTTGATAACTATTGATAAACCAAAATAAAGGATATTAATGACCTCTTCTCTTATGTAAGACTGTAAGACAGAGAGTGAGAGATTTTATTTTCATAAAGCTTCTGCAAAATTACTAGTAGCAACCAGCGGCGGAGTATAACTGTGTCCCATTTTACTATATTTTGTCCAAAATAGTAAAATTTATCCCACTCTGCCATTAATTGTGCAAAATAATCGAAGGTGTCCCAATGTACAATATATTGTACCATTTTACCACTATTGAAATTTTGACTTGACATTTATGATTCACCCGATATTGCACACAGATAGATAAACACACAAAGTAAAAGCGTACAGTAGCTTCGCTACTGAATAATGTACTAACTTCTTCCACTAGATTTTCTTGAATGTGGTCCCTTTTTTCCTTGAACTTTTCTTGAGCCGCTTTTTTGTCCCGAATGGCACCAACTCCAACACTTCGTCTCATTTTTGCTTTTTAACCTCTCAAATATTATAGTATTAAAGTAAAATTTTAGTCTTTTTAGTTTCTGTGTCGTCAGATTAGCAGTTTTTGTTGATAAACAATTTTGAATTCATATAATATTACGATCCGCAGAATATTTACTTTTAGTTTGAACTGCTGTGTTCTTTCCCAGTTCTTCTGAATGAAGTTGACATAATGAAGTATAGGGACAGCCGACAAAAATGTTTTTAATATGTTTTTGCTATGAGGACAAAACAAACTATAAAATATTACAATCAATATAATATTTCACTTTTATTATTGTTTTTCAGTTTATTCGTTTTTGAAAATGTAAACCTGAAAATCATAAAACGTGTAAGTATGTAGCATTGCATGTGAAATGTATATTAATTTTAAACAAACCATTAACGAAAAATGTATAGCTTCTATTTTTTGCCGCTTTTATGTAATAGTTTTTTCTCGTTAGAATATTCATATATTACAAATTTCATTATATAATATTTATTACAAATTGGTTGCCTCAATTACATCTTGAAAATAAACGCAAATGGAGAATTTCAAATGTCCTAAGCAGTCAACGTCATCAAAACTGTTACATATGACCTAGATGTACTCATTGAAAATGGTTGATTCACCTGCAATCAGAGTTTAAAAAATCCGGTACTTTGAGCTTAGCATCCATCCACCTGGATAAAATGGACAAAATGGATAAATTGGTGGTATTGGATAAAATGGATAAAAATACCGATTTTTACAGTTGGACATTAAGATAGTTTAATCGGTCATAATAATTTTTCCAAAGATGCCAAACATCATGATTATGATGTTTAATTGAGTGTTAAGTTGCAATTTGTAGTTTAAAAATTATCTATTTTATGTTGTCGGCTCATTTTGATACTAAAAGTGAGTTTCTTTTCACTGTATTTTATTTTTATCCATTATATCCAATTTGTCCACTGGATCACAAAATTTTGTGATACCATTTTGTCCATTTTGACATATACCATTTTATCCACTATCCAGTGGACGTCTGAACTCTGCCTGCAATACCTTTTCTATTTAAATGATTTTTTACAAGAGTGCAGAAAATTATTATACGCATAAATATTTAGTCATTATAAATAAGTATTAATTTGTTTCTGTTATAAAAGCTAATTAATAATTAAAATTTGAATTTGAAACCAATAAACCAAACCTAAAGATTGAATGCAAGTAAGGCCAAACTTGTTGGACTGCGGACAGACAGACAGGCAGACGGACATGCAATCATAAATTGATTCGTATAAAGCCTAAGCAAGTTTGGCCTTAACAATGTATACATACCTACACTGCAATAATTATTGCTTGTTTTGTTTAATGAAAATATTTTGTGTCGGCTCTCTTCACATTATTAAACAAATGTCTCTCATTTCTTGGTTTTGATACTCACGACGACCTTGCAGCCAAGGATACAATGTGTCACGTTAGGCGCTACTTATGTACTCTGACTTAAGTACACATTATGACCACTTATAATGTTTACAACTCGGCACAAAATATTTATATTCTAACTTCAATACATACGCCTACGTCACACCGATTCCAAAAAAATTGTAATTATTATTATTAGGATTGGTAATAGTTAGCATAATAATAATAAAGTGTAAGAAATAGTGAGATTTGATCAAATGGATACTGACAGGGAAAATTCTGTAGTATCAAAACCAATATAGAATTAAATTGCACCTTATGCAACCAATCAACCAATGATACCAAATGTCACCTTTGTTGCCAACGATACAAAGGTAACAAACTGTGGTTGCCTAAGATACATAAGATACAACTTAACTCATCTTGGTTTTGATACGAAAGAATCCTCAATGTCAGTATCCATTTTATCTAACATCTAACCTTACGGTACATGAGTAATAGAATACTAACAAGTAAAGGATACAAGTTTTTACTTTTTACTCAACACTCAACCATACAATAAGAATTTACAAGGTGAGTGACAATCTATGAAATATGTATTTTCCAATAACTAAATCAAATTGTAATTCATGGAATTCTAACACTTTTTGTGACTTTAAATGCATGATACCCGACATCCTACATTAATTCAGTAGTTGACTATCTGAATGTATGCCTGATGAAGATCAAACTAATGTTGGATGAACACAGACATAATAGCAATCCGAATAAGTTGGTGGATTTCCTCCATATATTTATGTATATCCAGCCATTTCATAGATATTTGGGAAATTTCAATCAAAGAATTATTCATATATATTCATATGTCAGAATTATTTGCCTGACTTCGTGATTCCATACATTCAGAAAGTCAATCTTCTATTTGCGTTTGTCTCAAGAAACAGCTTCCAATTGGAACCTACTATTTCATATTCGTGATAAATGTGACTTGACAATTCTGTCTGCTACTGGTATGGGCTCTCTTTAATCGTCAATTACGTCAACCCACTTTTTACTTTTCTTTGCTTCTTTCTTCTTACTCATTACAATACAGAAGCAATACAAGTATGACAAGTAAATTACTTGTATAGCTTCATGAATAAAAATCTGCTCTTTGTGGCATTTCCATATTTCCTGTTATGAATGAATACTTAATTAGTCATGTACTTTTTTTTGGCTTTTTTTCTGTGTCATTGTGTTTCTATAATGATTAAGTGTACGATTTATTTTCAATTTTTGTAGTCTTCCAGCCTTTCAGTTGGCGTTACGAGAAAAATTAAAGCAGCTTTTTAATACAACACTGAACAGTCTGAAAGCGAATTATTTCTGCAACTAAAGTTCCTCAACCTGACTGAATATTTGACCAAAAATGACGAGTAAGAAATATTTATTATAGTCGATTTCTTTAATTTTTTAAAATGCACTGTTTAAGTAAACAAAGTATTTTTTAAGTTCAGTTATTATAAATGTATAAATTTCGTGTTGTCTAAATGGAGTGAGTGCAGCCACTAACAATGACATTTATTTTCTTAGGTTTCAAAATAGCTCTGGTTCAACTGGCTGTTTCTGCGAGCAAAAATGAGAATTTGACTCGCTGTGCTAAATTAGTCAAGGAAGCAGCTGAAAAAGGAGCAAAAATTGTTGCCTTACCTGAATGTTTCAATTCGCCGTATGGTCTAAGTGAGTTTTATTTAACAATACTGCAGCATGTATTTATTTTCCAACATCATTAGCCAAGTGTGCCAGGTGGCTTAGGAATAAAAATATTATTATTATTATATTACTATATAATTACATTAACAGGCTATTTTCCCGAGTATGCTGAGTCAGTACCCGATGGACCTTCTTGCGAATGTAGGTTATTACATTACCGTAAATAATATTAAATTATACAAAATCCTTAAAAATAGTTGTAAAAATTTTAATTATCCTATCTTTAGCCTTGTCTCATTGTGCTCGAGAGAACAAAGTATATCTTATTGGTGGTTCGATACCGGAAATACACGAAGATGAGAAATTGTACAACACTTGTACTATATGGAGTCCTACTGGAGGTATGCTTGGACTTCATCGTAAAGTTCACTTATTCGACATTGACATTCCTGGAAAGATAACCTTTCAAGAATCCAAAGTTTTGTCTCGTGGTAACAATTTGACTACTATTGTGACTGACATGTGCAAAATTGGCATTGGCATTTGCTATGACATCAGATTTCCAGAAATGGCGCAAATTTACCGCAAGAGAGATTGCGATTTGCTTATTTATCCTGGAGCGTTTAACATGACTACCGGTCCAGCTCATTGGAAAATTCTACAACAGAGTAGAGCAGTAGATAATCAGGTTGGGGATATATGATGAATATGATGATGTAAAGCTTATTTGTAAAACATTGTTGGAAACTTTGAATATAATTGTAGGTTTATGTTGCCACCATATCTCCAGCAAGAGATGAATCAGCAGAGTATGTTGCTTGGGGACATTCCATGGTTGTGAATCCATGGGGGAAAGTCATTGCCGAAGCAGATGCACCAGAGTCTATAGTTTACGCTGATATAGGTATTATATTTATGCTACAGAAAAATAAACAAAAATAATTAATATATATTATAAAAATGCTTATCGTTTTGAAATATTTTAGATTTGGGCTATCTGAACGATATCAGGCAACAAATCCCGATATCTAAGCAGACTCGCAGTGATCTGTATGAAGTTCGGTCTGTGAAATAATTATGTGAACCTATGATGATTTGTGTGATGTAACCGGAATTATTGTTCATCCAAGACTGTCTCGTGAATATTGTATTCATTACCTTTTAAATAATTCTAAACGTAAACATATAATTGTACCCAAGCTAAATTTTTCATTGACTACGTATATCCTGCAGCTGTTAGTGGTGCTATACGAATCAATTCATGATAAAGTGGAAACGAAAGTGCATGCTGTAAGTGTCATAATATTCTATTTACCTTCAAATTTTATTAATCATACATATATTTGATTGTAGTAATAAATACTAAGTAAAAAGTTATAAATTACACACGTTAAAAATGATATAAGAATAAAACAATGTTCATGTCAAAAATTGATAATGGTTTCAACTGGTGAATCTGATTTATGGTGAAGGGAGACAAAACGAGATGTAACGTCATACAGATCAGATTTTTCTTATCTAGTCTTCTAAGCATTTGTAGTTGCATTCATTGTCGTCAACCGCTCCTTGTTTTACCAAAGTGACAGTCTCCTCCCAGTTTTCAGGAGCAACTTTTTCCAGCAATCTGTTAAAAAATTTAAATTAACGTTTTGTAAAGTAATGAAGATTTGGTTTGAAGCATTGCTGTATAATACTTACACAAGAATGAGTTCTTTGCTCTTAAAGCTTCTTAGATAGCTTCCTGCTCCACAAGCAGCCTTTTTGAGACATTCATGACGACCTAAGAGAGCTCCGACGGTTGCACGCACTTCTTCCTTATATTTTGGTTGCACGTTGTTTTCACTGATGTCCATCATTCTGTTTTTTCTCTTTTCCTTACTGAGTCCAAAAACTTCCATCACTCGCTTAATCATTGTCTTCACTTTTTCTAAATTGCAAACAGTTTCATAAAATCATAAGAATTTCTTTATTTATTAACAGGTAATTAATTTTACACTTAATCGTATTTCTGTCTATTGATATAAAATATTTTAAAGCTTACGGATATAAGTCGGTTTCGAAGCTGGTTTAGGTTGCAACTCTGTGGAGTTTTCATCCTTCTCAGAGTCATCCAAAACAGTAGCTATCGGCTCACTTAATCCCTCTTCTGCGGTTCCATTGAGACTTGAGGAATTTGAATTGATATCTGTTGAATTGAGGTCACTCCTTAATTTTGCCGACTTTTTTTTCGATTCTTTAGCCTCACAAATAGTCACTAAGGTCACTACAGCAAAGACCAAAACTACCGTCGATAAATAAATGCCAAAGATACGCATTTCTGTTTTGTATATTTTGTCGTGGAGTCGCAAGTAATAAAATATTCCGTGGTTTAAAGATCTTTTAAATCAGAGCACTTTCAAACACTCCAATGATTTAGAAATCTATTCCCCGTAGATGTGTTCAGCATGAAATAAAGTCTCAGAGTGCTACACCACAGGAAAGAAAATGAGTTTTAAAAGCAAATAGAACGGGAACAATTCATATCCGGTCATCCTTATATAGCCACCTGCTTCGTCTAAATTAGTCCATGTCTCTGTACAATTGCTTGCCCTCCATTTACACACATAAAGTCCATCAAGTCTATTTTCCACTCATTGTCAGTAATATTGTAGTTGTATTACATATAGGCTTTATGAAAGTATTCCCTTTGCTTTGGTCTTCTTACAGAATGAATAACGGGAATCGGAATCGGAAGGATGAAGGAAGCAACTGCTCAAACCAATTACGGTATGTGGTATATTATACTTACACCTTTATAGGGTGTATAATCTCAGACAGGTATCTCTGCATCTACTTTTGACAACTTCTTCGTTGTTACACTTACTTTTCATGGTTAGATTGAAGGTGTAGTACTTAAATGCCATGCATCATTATTATTCATAGTTTGCCAACCTTATTGTGTCTTATTTGTCTTCGAAACATTTATCAAGAACAAAAATTGTCAACCCCTTCAAGTGCATTCACTCTAGCCTCCGAATTTCATTTTAATTGACATAATGTACCTATACATTGTAATGCTACAATTCACTCCATGCATTATTCGAGGCAATTTAATGACACTGGCACAAGTGGAAATGGAAATGCATAAGGTTTTTGAATGCCTGTATTGTAATTACTAACAATAAGAAAGTGGTAAATAAAGTGACATCTGCGTAATGCATGTTAACGTTACACTTCTTTCTTAGAAGCATTACAATTTTATTTTTCTAATTTTTGTTCATAAATTACATACTCATTAATCATTTGACTATATATATATTAAGCTATTAACCATAAAAAAGACATTTATGTGACTTATAAATATGCGTTGACATTCCTTATATTTATAAAGGGTAATTACTAATTACATTAATATGCGTAGCTGACTTGATATCGATTCTAGAAAACATATAAAAGTTTTTAAAAGCCATTAGGCGTTCTAAATGAAAATAAAAGTGTTGAGCACTATGTGTATCGTTAATGTAATGAGACATTAAAGCGAATGAATAAGGTGAATCGCTAGGAGGAGTTATTAGTGAAAACTTAAAAATTGCTAGATTATTTACATCGAATTGTTTTTTAATTACGGCTGAGTTTAATAATTGTAGAGGACTTTACTGGACTTTTAGGTTAATTTGAGACGCATAGGTACGCTTCACAGTTTTGGCCGTACATGACAGAAACTCTGAAGATATCGAACATTAGACTGTAATCGGAAGGAACGTATCTTCCCAGAAATCTACATAAAAATAAATACATTTTAACATTCGTACTCAATTCTGCATAATCACTCCAGGGATTGGAAGCCCAAAGTCTAATATGAACGAATAAGTATTCTACATATTTCAATTTTGCATTTTTTGTACTTACAAGAATATGAAATCTCTTCCTGGTAACTGTTGCAGATAATTTCCAGCCAAACAAAGAGATTTCTTAGTACATTGTTCATTTCCTTCCAAAGCTCCATATACCGCATGTATAGTACTTTTTGCTGTAGCATCAGAAACTTCAAAATAATTGCTAATACTTGTAGCGTTAAAACTTCCTAGCCAACCTCCGTTTGAATTCGCATTTCCAGTTCCGTTGAAAAGAGATGATGCGTCCCTTTTTGATTGATGCCTGTGAGGATCCTCGTAAGCTTCACATACTGAATTAATACATGTTATACAAGTTAGTTTTTTCAGGTAGAGATAAAATTACACGCCTAGATTTGCCTGGTCACTGTATGAAGGTAACAAACGTCTCAAATGAAAAGCGGTTGAATATAACATAACATAGTTCTTAATATAAAGCTTCTCCTATATAGTCAACAAAGCAATTTCTACCTCTCATAGTTGTACAAAGGTTTTACTTACTCTGGATTGTGGATTAAATCAGACCTAAATGTCATGTCATAAGTAAAGGATAATCAGACCATTATACTAATCGCAGTCTGGCGCCAACACGGTTGTATTTATAGATTATTTTAGACCAACTAATTGCATAGTATTATAATGTATGTAATGAAAATCTAGTTGCTGATTTTTAATTGCTGTATTAAATTTTAAATAGTTACATTTTTGAGACCAATTGTATTTTTAATTTTTAAGACAGATTTGTTTTGTAAGTTGATGAACAAAATTTAATAAACTCGAAGCAGGGGTAACCGGCAATAGAGTTGTAAAATCGTAATGTTAATTCTCATGTTATGGCTGTCTACATGATCAATTACATTATTAAGCTCTTTTTTGTTGTCTACTAGGTACATACACATTGTGCTATAATAATTACCTAAGAGGTCAAAAATAAATATATAGAATTAGACAGAAAAACCTACCTTGAAGAATGATTATGATGAGAATGTACATAAAAGCACATAGAGCGAATAAACCAAAACTTCTCATTTTTCTTTTATCACAGTGTAAAACCCAATTATAAAATAAATAGCTAAATTTCTGAACTATTTGTGAAATAAATCGATTAAGATGTGGTGAAATAGATTCGTTTAGTAAGAATAAAGCGTATAGTATACAAAGGAGCTAGAGCTAACGTCGAATGTGGTAGTTCAGGAGAAATGGAATGTTCACAATTGCAAGCTGCAAGTCTCAAAGTCTCAAGTTTCCAAATTTTTATGTAAATTATTTAGTTTTCTACTGTAGAGAAATGAGATATTTATATAAGTTCATTAGATATGATTTATGCATATTGTTACAAATATAAAGTATTAAAGTTGGAGTAATACTAGCCAAACGTTGATGCAACTACCATTCTAACGATAAGTAAATAAAACAATTTAATTATCATGTTAAATAAGAAGTACACACAGAGTTCATGTCAGCATTAACGATTTTGTCAGTAGGTTTAATTCTTTTAATAGCACACACAATGTTATTATCGAAATTGAATCCACAGTAGCAAAAGTACAAAAGAATAAATATCAGTCAATATCCTAAATTCCTACATTATAGTAATTAGCGTATTTGCTTGACTTGTTTATTTTCCCAATACTCGAAAGCATCGATGACTGTAGCCAAAACTTCGTCCAAAGAGTTTACATTGAGTTTCCAGTCATTCAGGGAGCGTGTTCCAGGGAGGAAGGCGATACCAAACACCCACATGGCGTATCCTTGTGCCACCAACATGAAAAGCAGTATGAATAAACCGAAAAAGATGTTGACCAAACGACCAGGTTGAAAATCAGATCCCAAAAGATTCAAGAAATTTAATGGGTCATCTGGTACATCCTTCATTTCCATGGTTTTGTCCCCTTCCGCTGGTTTGACCTCCTCTTTCTCTTCTTCTTCCTCTTCTTGCACGTATGAATTTGTAGAAGTCTCTTCCTCTTTGGTTTCGTATGGTGGTGGTTGCTGGACCGGCGGCATGTACATGTAAGGACTGTACTCCGTTGTAGCTGGCAACGCTGGATAATAATCAGTTGAATAAGTTGCTGGAGCCGGATATCCCGGTGGTGCTACGTAAGATGCAGATGAGGATTTTTCGTCAAAATTGTTTGCTAAATTAAGTACCGGTGATGAGTACAAGGCTTTAGGAGTTTCATACTGGTGACTCAACGAAATAAACACACTGGCTACAACCAAAATTAAAATTTCTATCTTTTCAGCCATTTTGAGAAAAATATAAATTTGTGTAATTTAAGTAAGGTAAAATTTTCAAAAGGTAATGTGTAATGTAGGAATAGGCAGTAGAGTTCGGTATGCTGAATGTTCGCCCCATTCTCTCAAATTTATATGAAAAGTTTCAGTCGAAAACTTTTAATTGCATTTCGCCTCTTCTTAATTGAATTATTGGTTCCTTCTCTTCAGATGCCAATGAACTTGTTGGAAATAACAAGAGGAAATGATATGTACAGTTAAATCATGGAAAAATCATATGCTATATTTTGTACTGCCTCTATACTAAATAGGTGCACCGATCATGATGGTGAGTCAATATTCTTATAATTACAACAGTGAAGTACAGTTTTTGACTAATCGTTTTTATTTTTACATACTACTAACGGTAGAGAAAATTTAAATGAATTGATGAACTTGGTTTTCTCTTAATGTATTCCATTCTAATTCCATATCTTGAGAAAACTGTTCTGGCAATTTGCATATTATTACGACTACAGAACATGAGAAGTTAAATTAAAATATCTTAAGTATTAAAATGCACAGGGAAATGCTCAACTTACAAATTAATGTTAACATTGGGTTCAATATTTTGTATTAGTGTGTAATTATACAGGAGAGCATTCTGCTATTTACTTGGTACTATTTGTAGATTAAGTTGAAGTTAAAATTTACATTAGGTAATTGAAGTATTATTGATGCTTAATTTTCATTTGTTCTGCCATTTGTTCGATAGCCTCTAGTATAGCGGCTGTATATCCAGTTCCTAGAGTAGTATCAGACGCCTCTCGAGGAGAATTCTTCAGTTTGGCTTGCTTTGCCCCCCATGAGAAAACGGTGAGCTTAAGAAACGCCAATAAAAGAACAATTCCAATAGCCACGACGATTTGCTTCCCCCTATAAATAATCAAGTTCAATAATCATTTTTATTTCCATTTAACACGTAAATTAATAACATACACAAAATATAATTAGTTCAACATAATGAACATAGTATTATAGAAATCTCTGATGAATGATAGGGTTTAACTTTTTAACAACAATGCAATGTGGCAAATGATGTTTTTATCGTTTATATGCATTTGAATGTCTTTTTGCATTATGAAAATGAATTACCTGGCGACCATTTCGGATACATGATCAAATTTGGCAGTTAAAGGTGCAAACGTGTTACTGAGACCACTCCATGAGAAAAACGAAGGTTCTTCCACAATTTGCACAGGAGGAGAAGGCAGAGATAATATTTTGCTTTTATGAAAATTGAGTTTAACATTTCCTGCTTGACTATTTGAATCAAATGGTGGTGGTGGTATAGGATCCTCTTCGAAATTTCTATTATCAATTTGATTTGTCAAAATATTGTGTCTGTGATCTTCGTTTACGGATAGACTTCTCTTGTTCATATAATCATCTTCTAAATGAATTTCTCCGTCCTTGTCTACAACTATACTTTCCGGTTCTGGCGTGGGCTCTTTAGATGATAATGACGCAGGTTCACTTAAAACTGAGATTACGGACAATAAAAAGTATAGATATACAATAAAAAAATAATTAAAAATCGAAGGCATGTTGAGATCAACTAGCACTACTTCTAAGACGTTACTAGAATTATAAAAAACGATTTAATTGTGCTTTCAGTATTAATGGAGTTTTTAATGAAGCAATATATTGTTTTATTGAAGGATATCGAATGCGACTAACCGACTTGGACGAAGGGAAGTTGTTCTTTAACCAGCCCTTACAATTTCGTGGGTACATTTACCAGATTTGTTTATCGTTATTCTTAATCTTTCTTCGATGCAAATAATGTTCATATAATTATGCATTGAAAAACATTCATTTCATCCAGCTCCGTATTTTAATTTTTCCAAAGTTCATTAGTCATTACACAATGAATTTGAGAGCGTAACGCACAGCTAACAGTGGCAATAATTTGCATGAGAAAAATCCTGGCTTATTTTTACATTACTGTAGATGAACCAAGATAGGATAATAATAATACATTAGTTTGTTTTAACAGCCGGTATAACTTTAACTTCATATTAAACATTGAATACATTACATTTATATGTTAGTATTACATTCACCTGATATTGAAGTATGCACAATTTATTTTAATGATACTACTGAGACAAGATTTACAGAGAGGGGCATTGAGAGACATTCATTACCTTCTTGAAATCTGAAGTTAGATCCTACATCCTACCTGGCATCCTACACTACAGTACAAGTACAACAATTCCAACAGTCTCCCTTCAAACAAGATTTGAGACAGGAAAATTTTGTAAATAATTTGATGTTATTCAGGTCAATACAGAACAAATGAACCAGTTGTAAAATATGTCATTGTAAGTCAAGCCGTCGTATTCCCAATTTGAATATGATTTTCATGCTTTTCTCTCGTTTACATCTTATGTAGTTACAGATGGCAAGTAAATAGAAGAAAAAATCCATAATCAAATGCCTCATTCAAAGTGAATATAAAGGAAACCGAATCTTGTGAACAGTACACACTGCACGCAATAATTGCATGAGACAAAAACACTTTGAGAAACATTGGAATGAAAGAAACGGTTAAAAGTCTGTACACCATTTAACATACCATCTAATATCTACCTTGCTTAGTTCTTTTACTGAATTTCTCAAAATTTCAATTCAATGTTTTTATTACAGAATACTGGTGGACTTCGCTGCATGGGTTAAATCAATAAGTTTCATTTTCTCTACTCTAAGACACAACCATCACACATTTTTCACATGATTCAAGTATAAAATCATTGTGTAAGTCAGTAAATTGCGATTTACTATGTAAAGAAATAATTAAACTATCAATTGGTATAAAATTACCAATTTCAATGTTACTAATAATTAACATAAATAATTCTATATGTTCATATAGAAAAGTTGTGCCCGTTAAAAATGAATACATTTAAAATGATTTAGATTCGTTGACTGAAATAACTGGGCATAAATAAAACTCGTTTTAGTGAAAGTGGGGAAGTTTCGGTGTATTTTCATTTCTTACATTCAATGGAACAAACATTGCATCTTTGCATCATACACAGAATACAAAAGTACAATAGGCAACGAAGTACTTCTGCATATTTAATTTTTCTGTTGTTAAATTCCCATTTGCGTTTGTCTTGCTTGGCACCCGAACTCAACTACATTTACTGAATCACAATGAATTGAGATTACCTTTTAGAAATAGGTGTAAGTAGTATGTCATTCATTTTCATTCACATGAAATCCTTATTCCTACTATCCGGAATTGTTATGGAATGTTATCAATACAGTTTAAAATAGGAATTTGGAAAGAGGAGGTCAACTGAGCTGAAAGTAGAGTGGATCGTAAAAGGCTCCAGGTTATACGGAAACAAGGCAGGATCAATAAAGGAAATGAGAGGAAGAACTATCTTTGTCTCTGAACATGCTCCTAAATGAAAGAAATGGAATTTGAGCCGAGAAGAAACCTCAAATTCGGCCTAACGATGGATAACCGGCTTGATCTTAAAATGGCCCAAGTGTAGGTAGGTTGCTCTAGTCTTTGCCCTACCTGCCGCAAACAGATTATTATAAACGAAAGTACTTTTAGAACAGGTTGGATAAGGAAATCATTTGAAATGGCAAAAGGATACTAGCGGAGCGGAAAATTTACCTGCACTAAATATTCACACTATGATAATATAATTATGTGTAGTATTACAATTCATGCCTACCTTTAATATTGCACCGTTACACTTTATTCATAGAAAGTATCACTTGCAATTGTAGTAGAAGAATATGTAATTGGGCAACCCTTTCGGTGAGAATTTAGGCTAATTCTAACGGGAATTATGTGTCCTGATTTTGGTAATTCGATGAAGAGATACCCGACCTACTGACTAGCGGGACTTGGCTCCCATACTTCCAATCCGCTCACCTGAACTGCTCTAAAATCCATATATCCCTCTTATCTGTTCTTCCCAATATTATTATATTTCCATAGCTCATCCCTGCTCCCATTTTGATTGCCCAACCACTCTTCATGTGTGTTTCATGTTTCATCCCCATTGGAATTTTATTTTTAACTGGGGTACCTTCAAAAATCTCTGACGGTACTATATAAACTAGTGGATACTTCAAGAAAATCATTCAATTCCACAACTTCCTTCATTCAAGCATTTCATTCCATTCTGAAATCATAACTTTGTTCAAAAACAATAATTCCTCAAGTCTCGTGTTTTGACTTGTCAGAAAATTTTATAAAATCAGTTTCAATTCAAATCAATCAATCAAAATGAATTCTTTCATTTCAACGGTGCTTCCCACTTATACAATCCTCGCAATCATTTTGGCTATGGCTTCTGCTGGAACTGTGGAAAAACGTGAAATGCCAGCCTCCCCAGGAGGATATGGAGGTTCTCCAGGATATGGTGGTGGTTCTCCGGGATATGGTGGTGCTCAAGGTGGTGGTGGATACGGAGGTGGTGGCTATGACCAGAATGCTATGATGCCATATGGGCAAGGCCCTCCACAAGGAGGACCAGGAGGTCTCCCACCTCCATTCGGATTCAAGGATCCAGGAGTCTCTTTCCAAACCGGATTTGAAGGATTCTTGGTAATTAATTTTAAATAATTATGTCGTAAATATTTTCATTCTATAAATATCTTAAATTTTGTTTTACTAAGTATGTGAATTAAAATTATTATTTGAATTACACAGGTACCCAACTCCTGGTACGGACT
The DNA here is from genome assembly GCA_019776165.1 of Pogonognathellus flavescens. Classification (NCBI taxonomy): domain Eukaryota; kingdom Metazoa; phylum Arthropoda; class Collembola; order Entomobryomorpha; family Tomoceridae; genus Pogonognathellus; species Pogonognathellus flavescens. The sequence goes on from JABASD010000416.1 coordinate 24,604, forward strand.
TTTGCCTTGGGGAATTGAAGGAGTCGTCATTGTCATTGTTGGAATCATCGTTTTCACTATCATCGTTGTCGCCATCATTGTTGTTATTGCCTGGTTGTGTGGTTTCGGAGATTACAGTTTGGTGAAAGAACAAGCCAGGAATTTACTTCCTTCCGTTATGGACATGGAAGCTCTCTCGGAAATCTCAAGTGCAGTCTTTGATGCCATTGACAAGTACAACGAGTTGACTCAAAAGAAGATAAACTAATTTCTCTTTTGTTACTTTTGTTATAAATATAACTATGCGTACCTTTGCCTACTTTATTTAAACGAATGACTATACAAACGCAGTTTCTCTCTCATTGGAATGACAATTGTTTTGTTCTTATTAATTTATATATTTTGTCATAATATTTATTATTGTTGTTAAATTACATTCATTCATCATGTCTGTACAAGAGTAATTTATTTGCAATAAAATAATGTTGTGAAATAATAGATGGTTTTCAATTACCAATAAACTATTTGCAAATGGATGTCAATAAGCATTGTAAGAAATCGAATTTCATGTCACAGTTTATGTATTCCTTTTGCATTCCTTGTATTGTTGTAGCTTGATTCAAGGATGTATTTTTTGGGAGGAAAGTGGCTTGAGGGCCCTACCACTCTCCAGATCCATAGAGGTCCCACAACCATTACCAAATTTTAGATACGCTTTTGGTTGCATCATGTTTTTAAAGTGTCATAGTCGTTGACCGATTTATATCATCTTCGAAATCACATTTAGCATTCAAATGGACAATTGGCAAGTCTGTATCTAGAAAACCATTCTTGAGTTATCGAGCATACAGAAAGACTGACACACACACAGACACCATTTGCATATAAGTATCTTACGATACTAATAATGGATGCGCAATTACTATTACCATCTCCCGTTAGTTTTCTTACTTAATTATGGCTTGTGTATTTTTATCTCCATTTTTGTACATGTTAAGTTGGTTGCTTGCAGTAAATGTCTTCTGCAGGTCAAAGACCTGATAATGGATGAATCAAACCTGAGTAATAATAATTCATAGTAGAACTGTCACGAAAATTTTCTTGAGGACTTACTTTATTTCCGTATATAAAGCTTACAATTTCACCTTCACTTTCTATCACATACAAACTTTTACGCAGTGACAGTGTGCCGTTCCTTCAAATATTGTAGTGTTTTTTGTCCTTGGATTATTGGAAGTGGTTACTTAATAGTATTAAAGAAAATGGAAGGGGAAGCTCGATATGTCTCTTCCGACAAGGCTGTGGTCTTTGAAGGCATCAGGTACACAACAAAAAACTCATAATTTTGCAAGCCATTAAATATTAATATTTATACTGCACATCATTTCCTAAGTTACCCACAGTTATAGACATTTTTATTATGCTGACAACAAAATTTAAATTGGATTTTACAACTTTTTGTAATTTGAAACATATACAATATTGTGTACCTAGTAAGACTAACTTTTCAATTTCAAAGATTTATCCAGAGCTTCTTGAAACTTTAAATTGTGATTAGGACATGAGAAGTCGACAGACAACAACTTGTCGCAAAAAAGAATAAAAATAAGTGAGTGAGTGAGCATTAAATAATAATGCATACTTTATATCTGATAAATTGAATAAAGTATCACACTCCGAAAAATATTATTTCCAGTAGATAATAATTAGTTTGGCATGTATGATTCTCTGATTTGACAAATAACATTTTGTAAGATAAAAGCAATAATACGACTAAGGATATGTCAAAATACACATAATAACCTCTCAGGAGAAATTTAAATAAATAAATAATGTAATGTTATGCTTATATAAGTTACCAAAATTTATTGAACGTACAAATGTTAATAATAACATGATACAATGATACAATAAGCTTAATGAATCTAATTTTCTTTCAGTGATGGTATTGACAACAAGTTTGGATTAGAAGCAGTTTTCTACGGCATGGGATTTTTAACCTTCCTCGTAGTTGTATCATTGTTTATGGATCTTTTCTTTACATCCTTAACTTCTCCGATATTGTACAACACATTTGCCCCAGTGCGTCGTAAGAGAAGCATTGAGACAGAAACTCCTCAAACGGACTACAGCAGCATTACTCGTATTATTGGACTTATTGAGTCTGTAAGAAATCTTTGGGAACCATGACTCACCGGCAGCGACACAAATGAACTTAATAATCGCGAAAAATTATATCCTGAAAAAAATGACTCGCCATCATCGTCCTCATTAACAAACATTACACAAAAATTGGATTTGTCATTTTATCTCTCACTACTGTGCTTGGGATCCCTGTTACTATTTCTCAACTTGTACATTGTAGACAACGAGACTGAAGAAGACTTCATTGACTTCTATTCTCCTTTGCTAACTACCGGAACATGGATGACTTTTATGCTTATATAAAACGTCTTCATAAAGCAAAATAAATAAAACAGTTTACTTAACACAATAAATTGATTTCCAAAAATATTTACATATTATTTTCCTAGCGAATGGCATAACCCAATTAAAATCCTACAAGGAATTAATATTTTGTCTAATAATAATGCAGCTGTAAGTTGCGGCATATACTACAATAATCGATGAACCAAAAGAGGGTTGTATATTGAGGACAGAGAAACGAAAATGGGTTTATATTTAAATATAATAAAATTGTCTTTATATAATTTGCATGAGTAATAATTAAAATAATTCAGGTAGACAATAGTACGGGTTTGTTTCCATTTTCGTTGTTATACTATGAGTCGGCGATATGTGCAAGAGGCACAAATCATTATTTAGGAATAATAAGATACCGTTATAATACCAAACAGCACCTCCAGTAAAATATTATTACTATAGTCGAAATATTAGGTGTTTAGTATAGGAATGGAGAGGAACATTAATAGAAATCTCAGGTAAGCAGCTTTTAGGAAGTGCGGATGTTAGTAACTTCCTTCTACCTGGGGCTAAGCCAGTTTTCCTACGTGTTATACTCAAATACATAAGTAATACTGTAATACTTAAAGGGAAATAGTTTATGTGCCTATTTACAGCCATCATGAAACTGTTCATCTGGAAGGCTATAAATGCATAGGCATTGTGATTCTGTAGCATACAATCATCTTGACATTTGTTCCTGTGATGTGACATCTGAATGAAACTAAATATACATTTCGCCTTTCACAGTGCCTTTGAAATGTTCAACTCAAATGGCAAGTGCATTATCAGGTTTCAAACTTGTACGTAAAGACTCTGCCTCTTGAGTAATACATTCTTTGATCCCAAAGTAAGCAGGAATACTTTTATATACTTTTAGTTCAATTTTAGTATCAAATTAAAATTTACAAGTGCAAATCCTACAATGTGCAGATGTGAAATGCGGCAGTCTTCACGTAAATTTATTAGTTTATTTGCTGTGTTAACATTTTTCATAGTATATTGTTTAGTAGAGTCCGAATCTACGTCTCAACTTCCCGAAGTTCATCAAGCGGCTTTAGTTTCTCGTTTTACTGGAATTTAGTGAGTTTTAAAAGTCCGTATTATTTTCGTTCTTTTTGCATTGTGTGTAATTCTTTTTTGCCTTGATTTGTCTAATGCAGTAATTGATATTTCCGCAGCTCATTCCTTGGAAGTTACATTGCCATTCGAGAGTTATACTTTCTTGCTTCTCTTGTAACTGTTCTCATTGCTGGATCAGTTTTGATCACATTTTTCCAACTACCAACTTTTTTTCTCCCCGTTCATCATACACAGAGAAATCAAAGAAATCTCCCATCATCGGCAATTTTAGACGCAGCGAGTTTTATATTAAATTCCATTCAGACATTTGAAGGTTGGTATGAGTTGAAATAAAATTTTGAAAATGCTACTTAATAATACCATTTAATGCAATTATTATTATTTCTTAAAGATATCCAGCAGAAAAATGGTATCGGGATTTATTGAGGGCCATCCAGTTTTAAGCATTCCTAACCCTCACGTAGCGGATCATCCAGGGCTTACGGAATTTACATCTTCTTCGATAATTCCAATGCTCAGATTCTACTCCCTGACTTTCAGAATTTTGATTTTCCTTTCCTTGGCCTTAATTTTAATATGTAGACCTATATATAAATTGATTGCCGTTCATGGATGGGATGCTCCGCAAATATTCCAAAATCAAACTGGTGCTGTGAATTTTCATTTTCGGTCAATGCAAACAGAATTACATGAATTAATCCCTACTGTGTTAATGTCTATAGACAAATCATATTGAAACAACTTAAGCAGTTTAACCCAGAAAGTTAATGTTAATGTGTCAAAAATCTGAATAGACATCTAAGGGTATCTACAAAAAGTTTTGAATTATTAGAGAAATGTTAAGTGGTTTAATTAAATAATATAATAAAAGGTTCACAGCGCATGGACTACATAGTTATTTTTGCAAATGTTTTATATTTATGACTTGTCTTTAACTGGTTTACATTATATTTATACTCTGTTAAAATAGAATAATTTATTTATAAATTTATTTATTTATTGTTACTCATATTATATTTATTTATTTTATATTTATTTATTTATTGTTAATCATATTATATTTATTTATTTTATATTTATTTATTATTATTATTAATCCTATTTATTATTATTATTAATCCTATTTATTATTAATCATACATATTATATTTATTATTTGTCATTATTAATGTATACTGTCAATTTTGTTTAATATAAATTTTTATATTGATAATACATTTATCCAAGCAAGTTTATAATGAGTTGAATTAGGTTTTAGCATCTACTAAAAATTACAAAATAGTTTTGCCGAACTGCTGAATAATTTAATGATTGGTTGTATTATCGGCTTGGGCGTAGTGAAGACTTGGATTCGTGTGGTTGAGAACAAGATGAGACTATGGAAAATGGGATATCTATTTGCTATATTTATAAATAAATTTCGTGCTAATAACATTACTTTTACAGAAATTGACACTGTAATTATACTTTTTATTTTGAACAGTAAAATAACACTATATATTTATTGTGTGGATACGCAGAATTAATAAAAACGACAGTTGGTTGAAGAATATTCCATTTTTGTCTCATACTGAAGGTCATTCACTCATAAAAACTTGGTAGAAAATGGTAAAGGTAATTATAACTTTCTGACACAATTTTACTTTACTTTACTACATTACTAAGAGGATACTAAATCAACCCATCATATAATAGTAAAATATAGTGCATATATACATACTACAGTATAATAAGACATTTTTAGTAAGGTAAAGCGTGAAGTTCCAAATAAAACAAAGGAACACACCTGTGCTGTAGAAGTTTTCATGGGTTGTCGAAGTTGAGATTATAATAATATACTATATACGAATAATAAATGGCGAGTAAAACTTATTTTAGTATAGGATTAGCCTGGCGTCTGCAATATTGACATGTCAAGAAATAGTGTCATATTTTGAGGCACTTCAGGATTTTTTTGAATGTTGTGAAATGTGAAGTAAAATGCCAGAAGGCAATGTAAAAAGGTTAATTAAAGATGGAATTTACTTTCGGTATGCAAAAGGTCAATAGTTAGGAGCTTTAACCTCACAAAAATGATCTAGGGACAGTAGGGAGATATAAGCACCAATTAGAACAAAACCTAAAGTGAAAGAAATCCCAGGTGTCCCAGAAATCCCACACTTGTAGGTTCATTTTCAATCCACCTTTTTTGAACCCCTTGATCCGTATCATACACTTAATAATACAAAAGACAGGTAAAATACTTTATGAAGGAAAAAGGTGTTTGACATTTATTTAAGTTACAGAGGAAATTGAAAATCAGCAGGGAACCAATGGTGACAAAAGTTCAGACGCAAAAGGGAAACCTTTTTATTCTCCACTTCACTAGGAGTTATTAATAATGCACTTTTTATAGATTTTTCCAAGTATTTAATAAGCTGCAACAAAAAAATGTTCAATATTCTGTACAAAAACAGCAACGAAGAACGAATCAGTTATTCAGTCTCAACAAACCCTTCTGTTCTCCATCAAAATAAATCTCAGTCTCGGTTAGAAATTTCAATTACAGCTTCGAAATGAATAATATTCAAAAGTTTAGCATCGTATTAGGATGTTTTTTCTTGGCACAAAATCATTTTGTAAATTCACAACATCCTGTTCCTATCAGTGAACAATTACAGCGTTTGCAACAAAAACAAGAGCACAAGGAAACTGAAGAAACCCCCGATATCAGTAAGAAGACACAAGAAACGGTTCGAATGTCTCCTTACGTCTACAGGGCACAAGCTAATCCAACCAATGGATATTATCCGGGTAATTTTTTCATTCCTCTACTTTTTTGTATTTGTGTTGGGATTAGTAAGTTTTACACATTTACATTCACACACTTTATTTTAAATTTTTTGTTGTGATGTTCTGCAGGTTACCAGAGAGATTTATACCAACCTGTTGCAACTTCGCCTACAGTTCCTTCATCTAAAGGAAATTTGATTCAAATGGCCACTGGAGGAGATTATTTTCTCACTGCACACATCAACCAAATCTTTTACAGCTTTGTAGGGATCTCTGTTGGCATCGCCTGTCTCATCTTCGTCATCAAATACTTGGGATATGCATTTGATATCAGTGGCATGTTCCAGAAAATTAAGAACGGGACAAGCTCGGGGAAGGAAGGAAAAGCATTGGATTTAAATCACTTCACGAACATGCTTTACGGAGCTATTGAAAATTATGGAAAAAATGACAAGGAGGAATAAAAAACAACTAAATTCGTGGAGGATTCCTCACATCGGTTTCATATAAAGTGTGCTATTTAAGATAAATTGTAAACAACAATAATGTGAAGGCTCTCTTTCAACATGTTTTTGGAATGGTTACTTTTAGTAATCAGCAAAATTAAATGTAAATAATTTGTTAAATGAGAAAAGAATGTGTCTGCTATCAATGGTGCTCAGTAGTTGTAAGATTGGGATAATGGTGTCGAAATAATAAATTCTGATGTGTCAAAATAATAAATTCTTATATGTCAAAATAAAAAAATTATTATTTAATCACCGCATAAAATCGAAAAGTATTTAATTTTATTCTTAACAAAAAAATTCCTATAGGCAACGTTTCTAATGTGGTTTGCTATTTATTTCATATTATACACACCGAATCACCGTTATAAGGCTCATTGTCAAGTTACTCTAATTGTAAGTTTTTTAATAATAACTGTCTGCGGTACTAGTTGTATTATTACTACACAGTATATTTTTAGGTCGTGTGCGCAGAGTGTGCACCATGTTTGACGTAGCAGACATTGAAACTCGTTTTTGCAATAGTAAGTATAATATTTTCCTCAAAAAATGATTTTAATTTAATTGTGCAAAGTGGCACTTGGTGCCCCCACCAAATGCCACTTTATTAGGTGGTGTCCCCCAAACAGAAATCCTGGGTACGCCCTTGAACGTGTATATATTTTTTGCGGAAGCTTCTACTGCAATGTAGTAGAGAGTATACGAACCTACTCGATAACTCCGAAACATGCATGTTTTATTTTGAATAAAAATGTGTGCATATGAAAGACATTGTTTTGAAACCTTTTTTGAAATTTTTATAGGTCGAATCGAACTATGGTTGGGGGAGCCATTTGTATTAGAAAACTTTGCAATGTTGTACCTCAGCCATTTTTTGACGAAATGGGTTAAAATTTTAACAGGGGGTAGGTAATAAAATTTGATTCCCCATTCCCCACCTAGGTAACTATATGAACCTAGGTTAGGTAACTATGTGAAATGATTCTCCAGACCACCTTGTTTTCTCCTTCACAACGCACGTAACTTCAACATCAAAAATTGCCCTTCTCTTTATTCCCAATTGTAGTTATTTACTGCCATTCAGAAATTATTAAAATACAAACTTTTATTTTTAAACAGGTAAAATGGGTTTGTCACTAATGGTGCTAATGTTATTGTAATTATGATCATTATAAAAATTTCTATTATTATGTCAAAAAATGTCTGATTTTACTATTTATACAATTAATGTTGGTAAAATTGCATTTATTTGATAGACAACCTGAAGATGTTCCTACGAAACCGGTCGCTGACAAATTTAAGTGAATTTCAAGACTGAACGAGTTTGAGTGCATTTTTTAAATTTTTCATTGAAAAACACTTCTAAGTGAAAATCAGTAGAATCGTCATCAAAATGGCTAGAATTGAAGTGGGGACTCAATTCTTCGTTTTGAACATAATAAGTTGTATGCTGATCTGGAATATTGTTCAAACACATTCTTCAACACTGTACAACTTTCAATCTCATTATAATCACCAGTACCCTAACTACAACCATTATGGGAATATCAACGACTACGTTCCCCAGCACCAGTACAATTCGACAGAACCACCACCGCCTGTTTTTTATACGAAATACCAGAGCGACTTACTTCTTAAAGCTGCTATGAAAGATGCATGGGACATGTACGGTCCTAAAGACCGAACCCGGGCGGATGGAAGTGGAATACGAGCTTATATTACAATTCCAGAAAATAATTTCCAAGCCCTGGACTCAGAATGGGATCAACACGTCACGGCTGTCCCCATTCCCGTTCGAAATCGTGTCGTTTTACAGCCGGGGATTTTCAACCGCTTGCTGTCGAATTACATTGACTTTGAGGTGAACAATCATGAAGTAGCAGATTTTCTTCGCAAACTTGCCATTGGGTTCCTCGTGGGAACGTTAATAATTGGTTGGGTAGGATTAGGTTTGTATATAGGTTTTATTCCGTTCAAGTGGTTTTTATTCACCGGCAGAGAAGATACTGAAGGAAAAGTGTTCGAACGAAGAAGTGACTTACTCGCAGATATAACAGACAGAATATTTTTAGCGTTAGATGCGGACTGGTTGAAAAAACTGGAGGAACGTGTTCAAATGGAGCCGGATAAAAAATGGATTAAAACCCAAGTGCATTGTTGTATTCTGCCAGATAGTCAAACCAAAGGCATGGCAGATTGCAGAGTGATTCGTAGGGAAAGAAAACTTAGTCCGTACAAATGTTTGTCTGATCTTCTGTACAGCTTCCAATTTGGACCTTCCATGAACTCAATTAATTCTTCCAATGAAGCTAGAACGAGTAATAATAATGATAATATATAGTAATGTAGAAATAAAAATAAATTATTAATAAGAAGAAATAAGGAAATTTCAATCTTAACATCTAGTCATGCTTTTTGGTTAAGAGTACAATGAAGTGGGTCTCATTGCATTTTAATTTATTCTTCTTTTCAAGACTATTCATCGATGTTAAGAGTCAAGTACGACGAATTCACAAACCTCAAAACATCAGTCAATGTGTTTCTTTACCACTCTTACCTGATACTCTCTTTTCATTTATGGCTTACAAATAGGGAAATTTGTAATAAATACTGTATACTGTAACGTTTTATTAAGCATTTTTCAATTCATACGATGTTTACCAATAAATTGTGAATTTAATAAACATTTATAATGTAAGTATTATACGTAATGGTTACTTAACGTTTCTACTATTGTACATTTGTGAAAATAATATTAGTAATTATGTAATGTGAAAATAAATAGTATTATCTAAACCGTAATATGTATAGTAATTCCATGACAAGCAGCAGAATGAAAAATAATTGTAAACGAAGCTACATTTATTTCTTCCGTGTAATATTGTAATTTACCCGCAGTACTTACTACTCACTTTACTATTTTGATACTTTGTGCTTACATGTTCATATTAAACTGTTTATACCGTCATAATTATAATTTTATCTTACCATGCGAATGTGTAACTAATTTAGTCAAAATATTAATTGTAATAAACACACTCAATCTGTACATGAAATTTTTATTGTACGTACTTATGCATATCTCAACGAATTTCATTCTCATGAATTATTTCGTACACTTGAATATATAATTCAGCGTTAAATAGCCTCTCAGATGTTAATATTCAATTTTTACCAAACAATACGCACGCTGCTGTAAGAGTGAGAAGAAGATTCAGACAGAGTTATGTTACGTTATTACATTTGGTGGTTGTGTTTTTTAGTTAGATTACGATTTATGACGGATGAAAATAGTTGAAGCCACATTTTGACACATGTATGTGTGATCTTATGTACTTCAATATAACAGAACATATAATAGCCAGAAAAAATCATACCAACGATTTCGATTCGAAGTGAACATCACAAGCAAATGCATTATGATCAACTTGAGTATATGGATTTATGCTGCAAAGCGAAAAAATATTAAGGTGAATGTTAGAAAAACTATTATCTCTAAAGGCAGACCACAATAATTGTCATGGCTATGGCCTCCTGGTTTTGATGGTGGAGTGACTTTTTGTTTTGCATTTCAAACCATTATTGTAACTGAAATAATAATACCATGTAGTTTGAACGAATTGTGTTAAATTGTTCTTGAGTTATAATGGTCGCCCACGAAGGGAAAAACGACTGCAACATTCTTAAGTGGCTTCCCGAATTTAATTTTCAGCTTTTCATTTTGCAATTCCTAAACTGAAATACGATGAACGCTTGTGTTTATCATGCTTATATGCAAACAATATTGAAAACGCATTTACTTTTATTAATGAAATTATAATAAAATTCGTTGAACGAATCTAGCACTAAACCGTACTAAACACTAAATCACATTAAACATTATGATGATAATGGAGGTACTGAAAGCAGAGATGATGCTTGTACTAGATTGATTTTGATATTCTTTTATTTCATGTTTTTTAAATTGGTTTAACAGTTTTTCCATAATTTTCTTGCACTATCGATAATTAACAAATCATCCAATAAACTTTCTTCTACAATAAAAACACTTTAATACATTCATATAGACGAAACCAGTCATATTGTTTGCGGGATAACATTCATAATAACTCACAAACGTCTAATAATTATATAACAACAAGTGATGAGATGAAAATGGGCAATTGAAACGTTCAGTTCTATCAAAACGAATGGATTGCATCACTATAATAAAATGTTGCCGTAAACACAAACTCATTAACGGTCATGCTGGATCACAAACATTACATATATCATATACGGCTCTTAGTATTGAACAAAATTGAGACTGATTGTGATTAGTTTTAACTATCGTTGACACTTGAGAAGAACCAGAAGATGTAATAAGTAAATTTACAAACACAATAACTTATAAGTCCGTCAATTGTAAATTATACTTCTAAGTATTACACAGGTAACAAAGTGTAAATATTATTAGTAATAATTAAATATACCTACGGTTTTCACAAAAATTGTTCAAGTAGGCCTGTTTGGCAAATTTTTCAAACATTGTTTTTGTGCAAGAATTGTTTTTGACTAGAGAACGCTGTTTTTTTTACATTATTTCTACAGCAATGCAGATTTAAAACTGACAATGAGTTAATGTAGATTGATGATTGAAGCATAAAGCGTTCACATGGATTGATTTTTAACATCCTGAAAACATGGCCTATTGTAAATTAGTAGGTATAAAATAATATTATTCTTGTTATGAATTTATAATCTGACAGTTAAAATTACAATGGGAGAACTTCGGAATGAAATTTAACAAACAAGTAAACAAATTTCAATAAATCAACTGCGATTTCTTTGAAAAGAGTAAGTAGATTGAATGAAAGAATTTTTAAACAAATAAGACATTACTATAGGAAAACTCACAAATGAATAAATCACATGAGTCATAGTATTATATCCATTGCATAGTGCATATGGAATCAAAAAATATTAATCGTACTGAAACTACTCAAACAATTTAAGGTATTAAAAATTATAAGCATCACTTACGTTATACATATTTATGCTATTAATATGTAACACATATAATATACATATACTTAGTAGCATTTCAATCTTAAACCTACGTAGGATATAGCAATAATTTATTTCATGTCATTTATTTCATTTAATATATTTTTTTATTTTCATTCTTGTTGCAGAATGTAAAATAAATGACATGGTTTTAGATTTTTGATATTCATTATATGATATCATGAAGAAATGTTGATAAAGAACGATTTTTTCATCAACATTGCCCACGTGTACACTAATTATTTATTTTTAGTAAAGGAGCTGTATATTTTAATGGTTTTAAGTATAATCTTTTTATGTAGATAGTATAGTGGAATCGTTATTATTGTGCATCGTTAGCATAATACAATATAGAATGATACAATTTTCATCTACTTGAAATATTTGTATGCATTGCGCATCATAATATTATTTAAGGTTAACATTTTTGGTTGTGGTGTAACAAACTGTATCGATATACTACTCATTTGAAGACCTTGTACCCAATAGCACCGATATAAAAGTGGAAAAAAACTACCAACAGCAAGGCATACTTTGTATATGTATGTATGTTTAATCAGTATATAGGTAGTTGGACAATTACTAGGTATAAATTGGTATTCAAGTAAATTACAGCTTACAAATTACATTATTGTAATTTAATTTATTTATACTCGCCGGGATTTTGGATTCAAGGAGAGGCTAAACAGTTTAAGGTTTAATAAATTGATTATTACGTATGTATATGCTTGTCCACGATTTCTTTAAGTTTTTTGAGTACCTTCGTCTAAATTAATCAGGATAACTTTCTATTGACTAGTTTTCTCCTTTTTGGATCAGAGTATAATAATATCATAGCTAGTAATTATGTCAGGTTAATCCGGGAAAGTTTATAATTGTAACTACTCACATTTAATTCTATTTATGATTTCCCTAAAGAAGATAAATAAAAATGCTTCATGAACAATCCTAATTTTCATTAAAGAAGTCACATTTTACTAAATGAAAGAGAAAGGTTGTCACTACCTCGCAGAAAAACACTCCGTTTGGATGTGATTTAGTGAAATGTATAAAATGAGATTGAAAAATAAAATTCAATGTTAAAAAATGGAAGCCAACGGAAATAAACATTTTAGTAATAATATAATTACATTTAAACAACTCCTGACATTATTACGACTGTAAAATAGACTGTTACAATTATGAAAGCTTTTTGCCAACTTTATATTGAAAAGTTGATCCAGTATTATTTCGTTATTATTTTCTTGTATATAGTTGCCACATGGATTTACAATTACAATTAATAACCTTCCTCTTCTTCCCCAATAATAATTAATTATTTTACACTTCTTCCTACGTTTCTACTAGATTCTATTTTGTTGTTTCTTATATTGAATGAGTTATTTGTGCAATATCTTACTTCACAGAGGGTCATGGTTTAGTTTTAGCAGCAAGGAATCAAACTAAAAATCTGCACAAGTACAAAACATATACTATATTGTATTATATTCATGGTGTATGTATTTCTGCATCTTTTGTTCACATATAATATTATAGAGTGTGCTAAAGAGAGTTTATTTAATTGTAATATCATCAATTTAAGTAGTCATGTTAGGACAAAGGCTTTTTGTATTTCAGTAAATATACCTGTGTTAGTTTAATGTGAGTTTAACGGGTAAAATTAGAACTTACGATAGCTTTCTCTATGTTATTTTTATCTGTACTACTTCATTAATCGTAAGTTACCTATAAATTTGCTTTGTATGGTATTTATCAGTGTTATTTGTTTAGTTTTTAGGTACTGTCAGGCCATTTCATTAAAAATCTTACATGAAACAATCATTTCTCCGCAAGATGTTCTTCTGCGTATTTTTAATGTCTGTCATCAAATTATCAAATGTAAAGATCTACGCAACGATGTTACAATAACAAACTTAGGTACGACTTGAATTCTACTTAGTATGTACTTGTTACATCAGCTAGTTGGATTTCAAATGCAGCTAGTGAACTGCACTTTCGAAAATGCCATTAATAATGGAACCATGTCAAATAGTTCACTTTCTTTTTAACAAGTACGACAAAACATATCGACTGATAAGTAATTACTGATTTTTAAACAAGTCGTTCGATAACAATATTATATACAGCCGACTTCAATTTTATGCCTACCCATATAGCTTTATCCTCGCTCAGTAATTCTATTTTTCTGTACAAATTCTGTAAAGACTTTTGTACAGACATTATCGATAATTATTATTTACATACATTCTGCAGCAATTTTGTACAGATTTTTCAATTACACGATAAATCCATTAGATAATTCAATTCATAGGAAATATTTATAAGTACTTATAATAATATTTCCACACGCATACAATAATACATTTTCAACTGGGAATGTAATCCTTCGTCTTTATCCAAATTTTCTTTTTTGCGTGCAAAAGTTATAACGTGTGACATTTAGATACCATTTTTTATATACCATACCATATAGCAATTTCAAACTGTATTGTCCACCTGATTGTATAACAAAAGAGTGCAGGCATCTAATAGAAATTAATTTTATTTGATAATTGAAATAAGCGAGTATTTTTGTAGACTTTGAAAAATTACTCAGGTCAATTCATTTCATTCAACAGAGTTAAAAGAGTATACATGAACATTCGTTGTCAGCCCAGTCCGTGTATATATATAAATGTATAATATTCCTTTTTCCTTCAACAATGTTAGCATGTTTCTGGCTATGTATAATATATTATGTGTATCACCGTATAAAGCTAGTTTTCTAAGTAATATAATACCTTATTTGAAACATTAGGTACCTAATGTAAGATCTCTATAAAATAAGATTGAAGATAAGACTCGAAATTTCTAAAACATTATTATAACATTATAGCTCCTACTAAAGTAGATAGGTCAATGGGGCGTAGAGAGAATCTTAAGTAATATACCCCGAAAAAAATACAAATAAATATACAGAAATGTTTTGACTAAAACTTTAAAAATATAATTTACAAATTATTACGCACGACTAAAAATTACATACAATCAAGCACCCAAAACATTGTAACTTTGAGATGCACTTCTTGTACTTGAGAAATTGATTTTTCGTTTGTTTTTGAGGTGAAATACAATAAATGCAAGGGTGTATCTAGGATTTTGTAATGGGAGGGGCTTGTGTCGTCTGGGGAGGTTCAGAGGTCAAAAAATCCTGAATCCTGAGGGACGGGCTCAAGCCATGTGAACCCATGCGTAGATACACCCTTGAATAAGACAACTGACAAATATGAATGCTAACAATATAATTAAAGTTGGACGAGGTAAATATCACGTAAGTTGTGCTATCAGTTATATCAAGTAGTAAAAGATTATTAGGGTTGGTACTTCATAGAAAGATTGGATTTTTAAAAGGAGTGACAGAATTCAGGCATTAATGTTTCATTCCTACTAGCTAATTTCTTTTAAATGTGTAAAAACTGATAAAAATCACACATTTTGACATCAATATACGATGAACGTAGTAATAATATTTTTATAGAGATACCTAGACAAACTACACATCTACGCTTAGCTCTAATAACTCGCACCTTTATTTCAATTATTTAAGTACAACATCCACTCACACGAACAATTAATAAGTAGCGATAATACAGTTTACACATTGTACGTTATATGAAAAGTACAATAAGTATAAGAATGTATTTACGTGGTCTCGGACCAGCCTCAAGTATGAAAACCTGTGTCTTGAAATCTGTAACCTTAAATTAAGATTCCTCTATTGCTAAATAATCTATTGGTAATTCTAATAATTTAGTTCTTATAAGTATAATATCTGTTCTGTTAGTACTTAAATTGGTTCATTCATTTGATGCGCATTTAGGTTTAAATCATTCCAACATTTAAACACATAATTTTAAAATTACTTTGTTGTGGAGTATACAGATTTTATTTTTGTGCGTCTACGTAGGTAGGTATTTTTGTCCTACTTTTGAGTACAAATCTATTGCAATGAACACACAGTCAATTGACATGTACATTATAATTTAATAATAATGACTATGCGGTAGTTTATGGGATTTCAAAATCAAAGAAACCTTTGTTAATACTTATAATATACGCATCAAATGTTAACAATTCAGTCAATTCACGGACATATTCTCCGCGTCTGCAATAACGCATGTTTGTTGACCATTTCTAATGCAATGCAATAAATTTAAAAAAAAGTTGTTTATCCACTTATAATATTGCAAAGGTTTTGGGCTTGTAAGCTTAATAATACTCATTAACAGACGAAACTAGAAATCACTGCTGTTAATTAAATAAAACCCTTTTACTAGTTCGAGATAAATTGCATGTGCGAAAAAGCTAACTTTGTGCAAATCAAAGTTAAACATTTAATGCACTATTGAGTTTTTTCATTAATTGGCGGTTTTAAGTGTGGAAATAATTATTTTTAAATATTCCATTAAATGCCGAAATTATAAAACTATTGCGTTTTACAATTTATCATAATACTTTTTCATAAGCTGCAGGGTCAACTGGAATTGAGATAATGCATATATTTTATTATTGTGCATGTTTTTTCCTAGTCTGGATTTATGGAATATTGAACACAAGGTAAAAAAAGAAAATATAAGAGAAATTAATGAGAACTTAGTAACAATTGTGGAATGAGCTGCCTGTGTGTTTAAGCAATGTGAACATAATTCTTTCCAAGCCAATTCCAAACCTAGAATCTACCTTAATATAGTTTTGGGTTGTTGTGTAGATTTTTATCACAGTCTTGAGACTACAGAATCCAGTTATCCTGTTCATGATTCTTGTGCACGTAATGATTTGTAATAATAATATTATTATTACTACGCAATACTGTATTGGATTATTTCATATTACACAATTCTGTCATGATTGGTTGACATTAGCACAGCTTCGTAAAGACGTTAATTATTAAATTTTCTACATTTTCACCTTCTAAGATCATATCAATGAAATATATTCAGCTTAGTTAAAAAACTGTGAACTCCACCAATACTTTTGACATAAATAGATAGTTGCATTTTATAACAATTTAATGCAGCCGCTCGGCTTCAGGAGTATCAATGTAGTATTAGATTAGTACTTTAATTTTTGTATTGTAGAATTAAGTATATGTATGTATTTTTAAGTTGTAATTTTAATTACAATATTAAAAAGTGGATTGATTTATTCATTCCGCGGAATTTCGATACCGAAAGTTAAATTATTGCCAGAGAATTTTAATGTTCGTCGACAAAATTCTCTATCGACTGTGCAAAAATTTCACTTAGATATCATTTACCATGATTCGTTATTATTTGTCTTTAAAACAGATATGTCCTTACAGGTAAGATAATGTGAAGCATCATTAACAAATTAGTTTTATGGCTTTCTATTGTATTTGTATACAGTACAGTATTATCCACCACATTCTTAGGTAAAGAACATATATAAAACTTCAATATCCATAAATTGTGCGAATATCTTTGAATCAGTTACCCTTTTTAGGATTTCCATGCGCGAAATTTTCGAAGAGAAACTTTTTTCAGCCGAGCAACAGTTGATTTTAAGTCAGCTTCTACTGGCTCGTCGTCAGATAAAGTTTCTCCTTCTGAATGAGCTGCCCGATGAGGTCGAGACTTCCTTGGTCTCGTACTTTGAGCAGATGTGTCGTGAAGACTCAACGCTTGTCTCTCTGCCATGTACTGTCGAGCTTTCTCCGCTCGAGATTTACCATTACGGTTGATCCTTAATTTTGTCAATCTAGCCAATGTTGAAGCCCGTATGCCTTTAGGTTGCTTCCCTTTGTCAGAACTGGATTGGGACGAGTGGCAGCTACTTGATACACCGCACAGTGAATTCGCCTGCTTACGGTCCCTCAAAACAAACCTGCACAAATTGTGTTGTATCGTATTCATTAAGAATTATGAAACAAATAAACTAATGAAATTTTGTATATCGTAGTAATATGTGCAGTAACAAATGAAACACAATGATAAAATTATAATTTCGTAGAATGTGAAAGGAGAGTGAGAGAATTGAAGGATTAGAAAAATAACAGGAAGGAGTAAGTATACAGAGATATGTGAGTACATGTGAATTTCCACAGGTTCATACAATGTAAATATTATACTACAATATTTTACCTTCCAACTGTATTCCATTTTAGCTGAACTTCATAAACATTTTCGTCATCATCTAAAATGCGGTTTGTAGATCTCTGGGTTGATTTCTTACGAAATGATCCAGCACTCTCTGAAGTACTTGGTCCAGAAGTAGAAGCCACGAGAGGCTCCAACTCTTCAATTAAAACAAACTTGGCTGGATCCTCCAAACGACGGGCTTTAACAAAGGCCTGTGCTATAATATCCTGGGCAGTACTTTTCACAGGAACCTTAAAAAGTGAATAGTTTCATACATTAGTTTAATTCATTTTTGTGTTCCATAGTTATATGTTAGAATTACTGATACAACATACTTTGAGAATAGCATAAGGAATTTCAGGAGAAACGTTGTGTACACAAACTAAGAAATTGTCATCTTCTCCCCATTGTCTCAACTCATCAGAATCTCTGGAAGTTTTATCCCCTCGACTTCCTTCACTTGTGAAACGACTGCCTCGGGCGGAAATGGATGAGAGCCAGGCTCGACTGCTTGGATCATTTCCTGTTCTCTTTAAAATAAATTTACCTTCTCCTTTCCATTGAGATTGGGCTTGTAGCGGTTTTTCATGAGGGTCCAGAACTCTTTGAGTTGGTGGTAAATCCTTTTCTTTCGCGTCCCATCCTCGAGCAACTTCTTCTATCAACACGTACTCACGGGACGACTCCGCCGTTCGCCCGCTTTTTTGCAGTGCACTCTTTATCACTTCTGAAGCGGTTGTGTCCTGTGTGACTTTCAGTATCGTGTAAGCGTCCTTCTATCAACACGTACTCACGGGACGACTCCGCCGTTCGCCCGCTTTTTTGCAGTGCACTCTTTATCACTTCTGAAGCGGTTGTGTCCTGTGTGACTTTCAGTATCGTGTAAGCTTCTTCAGCCACAACGCCATGGACAACCAGGAAAAACATACGGCGCTTCAGATTCATTGATGCTTTGGCTTGCGCAGCTCCAGTCATGGGAGATCCTGAAATAACGATAAGCATCAGTCTCATATTCATTTTTGTTATTTATTGGGGTACGCTGCTACATATTCTCATCGCTTACAAAACACTTTATAAATCTAATACTGAAAATTTACAAAGTATGCACCTATATACAATACATACTTCATTCTACGTTATTTAAACATGCTGTGCTATAATGGATCGATGAGCTTAACAAATAAGTCTTTCAATAAATGATATACAAGGGATTTATTTCTAGCAACTAGGATGGATTATTTTTCCGTAATAATAATCACGAATACAATCTTTACTGAAAACGAAAATCTTTCGATTAATTTACTCGTTAATCAAAGTAGGTACCTATATTTAGTTGCTTAATTTAACCATATCTATGGAATTTTTTTAAAAACGTACGGGATTTTCAACTGCAACATTTTACTAGTTGATTCATTTTTCAATTTATATAATTGTCATACAAATTAAACACATTACTTTTATAAATGGATATATATAACCCATACAAATGGAAGAAACTAACCTTCGAGGATTGGAGTTGATTCACGGAAGGAATCGTCTTTGGAAAGACACTTTTGGCCACCTTGGAGACTCATTTCCTCTCCTTCTTCCTCAAGCCGGGAATGAATAAAAAGCGTTGTAACAGGTAGTGGATGGTTGTATATATTTCTGAGTCGCAAATGCCTGTATCCTTGTCGTAGTCCTTTGAGAGGAATGACCCGTTGCGCCAAAGAGTGGCCACTGCCACTTCCGCCGCTTCCTCCATCCAACACGGTAAAACGAAGAAAAGCTAAATCTCGGAACTGAATTGTGAAGGAGAGAGTTTCACTCCAAATGGGATTGAGTGCATTCCTTGAAATAATTCTTGTTTTTTGTTTGGCACAATCAATAGGAATGCCCGTAACCTCCACTTCTATTTGTGGACTGGCTTGGTAGTTGGAAGGTGACAAGAACTGTCCGGAAATGACCGTCAAATGCAAGTGCACAGTGTGCAGCCCGTCAAATTCTTTTTCTAAAGGATTAAACCGTCGGTACATAACATGATTTCGATCCCAGGTGACAGCCGGTTTAAGTACGTAGCCACATCTCCCGTTTTGCTCAAACATAGCAGCATTAAGATGCAAAGCAGCGTCTTCCGTTTGATAGTTAAGAGCCACCATTTGAATACCAAATGCCCAAAAGATAAGCGGATTGAAATTGGAAGAATCTATCCTCATTCCGGCTGGGTAGGCTCTTATGAGTTGAGTTTCTGTGTGAGCCAAAACTTGCAGTGGTTGTTTTCGACAAAGTTTCTTTGATGCGTTTTCATTGAGAGAGCAACATTGGTAAACAGGATGATTACTAATCACTCTTCGTGGATGATGATCGGTATTGCTGGAAATGTTTGACGAAGTTGGCGTGACAGGAAGGCTCGTCGGAGGATTTCCTGGTGGAAGGATACTTTTCTTTTGCATCATTTTATTACGAACCGAACTGCTCGGGCTTAGGGTACTCAATCCTCGAAATTTAATCGCTTGTACGTAAATCACCAAATCTGAAAGCTCCCTGGCAATCTGGCTACTCTGCTTTTTCTTTTGATTATTTGGCACTTCTTCTAGCTCCACGATCCACTCCCCTTGATCTGTTTGATATTGGCTGGATATTGTCGGAGCAGACGGACCTCCTGCAACGACTCCACGTTTGGCACTTTTCAATGAGGATTCTTGGCTTGTCAGGGAGTCGGTACGAGGAGTTATAGGCAGAGCTTGCTCAGAGGCCTGTCTTGATACAACAATTCTATCTGTTGTCATAAACCAAAAAACACGAATTAATATTTCCCACACATACATAAGTAACTCGTTAGCATATAAATAGCACTCAGAATAAATAGTCATCCTGATTTCAAACCAAGCACAAACATTTACTTATTAAATATTAAATGCCTGCATAAAGTCTAAATGCACCTGCCTAATGTAAGACTTGCATTTTACGTCATACAACAAACAAAACAAAACCACTACACTGTGACAGCGACCACACTAAACTAACAATAGAATGGAAAATAAGATGATTGTGTCTACTGCTAACTCGTAAGTACATCTCGTATGCATGCCATGAATAACTAAACAAATAAAGTGTATACCATCGGGAATTTCATCTTCGTAGTCAGAATCCGAATCAGAGTACTCGTCATTCATAGAGCCACCACTCACGTTACTGACAATGCTATTCGTGCGGGCAGAGTGAGGTCGACTTCCTGATCGATTTCGTGCTGGAGGATTTGTAGCACTCTGTGTAGAGGCCGAGTAGGGATGCACAGGAGGATTTGGTATAATCTCGGCGTGGATTTTCTTGTTTTTGATCAGAATGCGATTTTTCAGCTGAGCAGGTGAAGGCAGACAAGGGTCGTCTGTGAAGTCTACGTCAAACAAAAAACGGGTAATCAGCTTCTCACCAAACACCGTTTGGAATGTCCACGCCATTCGAGCCTGCTGCTGCAGAGAACAATGATTTTCGATTGAAAGGATGACCGGGTAAGACGACGCTAAGAAAGCGCTTTTGTTAATTGCATCGACGACTTGACGGAAAGGGATTTTGGTAGTAAACGTATGTCCATGGTATATTACAGGGTCTCCGTCATCTCCATCCCAACAGTCCAATTCCACACATCGGCAGCCCGTTAACAAAACCTGCAAATAAAACCCAGGCAAAACCACAACGTAGACAAACACAAAGATAATCATTGCCTTTGCAGATACGTAATGAACACAGTTGTCGGCATGTTGGTACAAGGAACCCCGACACACACACAACACAGTTGTATACAATACAGAAAGTAATTACTTGGCTGTAAAGCTCCACGGAAGATTCTCCTTTGAGCTGATGCCCAGTCAAATACGTATTGTGCGATGCTGCAATGTAATAGTGAGCCAGTGGGTGATCCAATTCCGCTTCTTGAGGCACGATCCGCTCACTCACAAAAGCTAAATTATAGCCAGACATCATATACCGAGCAAATCCTTCAAATGACATGCTATACTGCTGTTTTAATGTCTCATCCGGCTCGAATCTCTGATAAAGTCATAAATAACAACATTTAATTACCTGAAGGAAGCGTTCAGGGATATTCATATAATCTTTCTCAGAGCAAATTTCAATTATTGTAAGAACACCAAAATCTGATGTCATTATTTCCATATTTATACCTCGATGATGGCTTTTGTTTCCAATTCAGGCTTTCTTTCCCCTTGCTGCGTCTTAAGAAATGTGACAAATGCTGAAAATGTTAAAACCCTACTACGGCATGTTTCCACACCTGCACCGTTTTGAACGATACTTGCCGATGCTATTGCGTCATAAATAAATTTGCTTTCTGGTTTTCCCCCACTTGTTTTGACTCCATGCCGCGGGGTGGCACCTTGTGCAAGAAATGCTACAATTTTAATTTAAATCGATATTGTTTATGTGTACACCGTGTCTTTTACAAGTACACAAGAAAACATGGAATTTAAAACGTAAAGGAGTAAAAAGTACCGGATGTAGACGACGAATGACTTCGATCTGGAGAATCAGTCGGAGGTGACTCTGATGTACCATCCGTTTTTTGTGTTGTTGCAATAGAGTCAAATAAATCTCGGAGATCTTTACGAGATCTTAAACTATTTAAAATAAATGGCATAAAATATTTATATGTATTTCAATTCCTTTTTGAATGCAAACCACAGAATTTCATAAAGTGCATAGAGTTTAGAGTATATAAATTATAAATGAGCATTGTTAGAGCGAGTGACGATCTGTGAGTAGTAAAGTTGATATTTTACACGAAGAGTGTACCTGAAAGCCTGAAACAAGGAAACAAAATTAGGAAAAGACAATCTGGTTTCATGAGTCAGAGCAGAGACTCTTGCTTGCGGTGATGGACATCCTTCTATATTTGGTCCTGGCAACATTGACGCAGCACTTTTGATTCTAGAAAGTGACTGCTGTTGCTGAAGATGTGGCGGGGTAGGAGGGAGAGATGTATCTGTCATTTCTGTTCTTGGTCTTGTTGCTGGGCTCGGAGGTCGATATATTTCTCCAGGATTATGATCTGTTCCTCGGATAAAGGACTCCTGTGAACACAGGCCTTTATTGTACAGAGTATCAAAGAGAGCTGCAGAAATTGTCTACGAAAATCAAAGCAAGTGCATAATAGCTCTGTGACAGAAAATATATTGCATGCTTAATATAACTACTCATACCTTTCAGGGCCGTACGTGCAAATAATATACTTAGGTCATACTAGAGAGACGAACACCTCCTCATACATCTATCTAGACATCTATCACATTTCTAAATCGCAAAATGCAACTATATGGACAAGTTCTACAGAAACTAATAAATAACAAGAAGTAATACAAATACACGTATGGCATGACGCAAAGTCTCTCGTCTGACAATCATGTAGTGCAATATCATTATGGAACAGTACTAATTGTAAGTAGGTAGTTGTCTCACTGCGCCCTACTGCATGGAGTATTTGCTTATTTTGTATTGCGTGCGTGTAGTTTATGTTTTCTCTGTTCATGTATTACCAGCTATTGTATGTACAAAAGTCTACAGACTCACACAATAAAATCAGATTGGCCAGGTTGAGACTAGACTGTGTTTTGAATCTGTGCTACATAGTAATAAGGTAAAGAAAAGGACTCAAAGGAAACCTTTCAGTTTCGAATCAGGACAAACTTGATTTACTATTACGTGTGTGTCACCATAATATTCCATCAAAAGTCAATATTCTGGGGAGACATCTACGCAGAACACACACGTTCAGTTTTATTTTGTCTGCTGTGATATCAGGAATCTCAAAAATCAAAACATGTATCTCATCAGTGTATGATTGACGAGAAAAAACCAATTCTAGACGAAAAAATATTTCCACGAATTTACGGATACCTGTCCCTTCTACGTGTATGGGAATTTTGTACTAACTAATCTAACTAAGTCTCTTAGGAAAAAATACAAAAACTCCATTCCATATCTGCACGAACATGACAATCATATAGTCACCATCAAAATTAATGATAATGCAAAACACTCGTGATTTTCCTTTGACAGAATCCTGGTGGAGGATATTCTTAAAACTTACCATTTTTAGCAAACCTAACAGTTGCAGCGTAAATTCAATCTTATGAAAGGAAGATTGGCTTCATTAATAATGTGAGGCCAAAGTGTACAGATAGAACGCTTTTTACGGAGAGAACGCTTCCTAGAGTGCCATACTAGAAAACCTTGGTCTGATAATACGTAATACCTAGCTACTCTAATTTGGAGTAAAATACTCAGCTTTAAATTCTTTACTCCTACTGCACTGTAACCAATCTATAGTAATAAAGTGAACCAACATGCACTGTTCTGCATTTCAAAATAAATTATATTGTGCAAATAGTAGAGCCGCCGATTGGGTCCACTATTTTCGACTCCGACCCAATCCAGTATTTTCGTATTCGGCATCTCCAACCCTAAGTCCAAGGCTGTGCAATATTTAAAACCCGAAACAGACAAACATTGTACCTGTGAATTAAAATAATGCTCAGTTGAATTTGCCCTTCAAGAAAGCATTATTGCAGCAATTCAAATGAGAACACTGCAATTGCAAGTAACGAAAATTACCTTAACGTTTAGGAATACTTGCTCAATTGCCTCCTGCACCAAAAACAACAAAATATGTACTTAAACTTTGTTTTTCATAAGGTAATGAGCGATGGGTGATAAACTCCATAGGTATATTCTTGCACGGCATAAGTTTCACAATAAGTTTTGAAAATACAAACTCCGACCCAACCCCAAACAAACCTCAGGATTGGGGTTAAACGTTACTCGAAACAAACTGAATCAACTTTATAGGTGGACTACAAACTAATTATAATCATGATAATACTAACCAAGTAGAGGGAACGAAATTAAAGGGGAACCTCAAACAAATCGGGTGAACTTTGTAGGGTGATTCAAAACCAATAAGAATAATCTTGAAATGAATTTTTAAACAATTCGGTGCAACCGTAAAGAAGAAATTTAAATAGATCGTTATTGAGAAGTCGAAACAAATCAATAGGACAATAATGGAGAATTCCAATTAAATCAATAGAACCGTTACGAAGAAGTTGTTACAAATCGATAGAACCGTAAAGAAGAAGTTATTACAAATCGATAGAACCGTAGAGAAGAAGTTGTTACAAATCGATAGAACCGTAAAGAAGAAGTTATTACACAAATCGATAGAACCGTAAAGAAGAAGTTGTTACAAATCGATAGAACCGTAAAGAAGTTGTTACAAATCGATAGAACCGTAAAGAATAAGTTGAGACAAATCGATAGAACCGTAAAAAAGAAGTTGAAACAAATCTATAGAACCGTAAAGAAGTTGTTACAAATCTATAGAACCGTAAAGAAGTTGTTACAAATCGATAGAACCGTAAAGAATAAGTTGAGACAAATCGATAGAGCCGTAAAAAAGAAGTTGAAACAAATCTATAGAACCGTAAAGAAGAAGTTGTTACAAATCGATAGAACCGTAAAGACGAAGTTGTTATAAATCGATAGAACCGTAAAGACGAAGTTGAAACAAATCGATAAAACTGGTATGGAGAAGTTAAAACATATCGATAGAACCAGTGTGGGACAGTCGAAACAAATCGATAAAACCGTAATGGAGTGATCGAAACCAATAGGTAGAACTGTAATGGACAGTCGAAACCAATCGGTAGAACCGTAAAGAATTAGAAATAAATCGATAGAACCGTAATGGATTAGTCGAAACCAATCGGTAGAACCGTAAAGAATTAGAAATAAATCGATAGAACCGTAATGGATTAGTCGAAACCAATCGGTAGAACCGTAAAGACGAAGTTGAAATAAATCGATAGAACATTTTTGGAGAAGTGAAAGTTTGAAATCGTTAGACTACTTTTCTAGTTCATCTTATACCTATAAAATTAGTATGTCCAAGAAACCTGTAAACGTTGCATTGTTTTATTTTTTTAACAATGAATTCACTACCAGCACTGAGCGCGAGTATGGATCGTAGTAAAAAATAATTTTTCAGTCTTCGTGCAAAAATTACATACCACATTTAAACAACAATTACATCCAATCAATCTTCTCAAAAAAGTAACTAGTTTGAGTCCAACTTTAAGGCTTACTTAATATCGCTATCAGATACACAGGCGGACACAGATTCAAAGTTTTTATACAAAGCTCTCGCATTGCGATCGCATCTTAATAAAGATGCATAATGCGACATGATATCAAATCTAATGTCACAGGCTGATATCTCTAAAATACAAAATAAGATAAGCCACAAGACATTTCTTTAAAAAATATAGCTGGGCTGGGTGTGGTTGCATATTACTCGCTACAATATAGGTATACAATTATAAATTGTATAAAAATATTCGTAAATAATATGTGTAGGCAGATTGAATGCAAATTTCAACATTGATGTTTATAGAGCTGGCGAACAGATTGGAGTAATCCTCATTCCCTGTGAAAACTACTGAATTTTCCGACATCATTGAATATGAAGATGTACATAAAGAAAGAGATTGATATCAAAACTTTAAAACCAGCTTGCGTGCCCATGAATACTTCAATTTTTATCTATAGATATGACAGGAATTTATATAAAAGAATTACGCTTTTATTTGTCTAAAAGCTGTAAAAATCAATACATTTTTTCAAGGCAGGCGAGCTGATCTTTCTTCTCAATCATATTGAACACTGTCGGGTTTCAGGCAAAATTTCACGGGAGGACAACCGTTTCTCTCCGAATCAAACAGTCAGTGGGTTTTTCAATCAGAGTAAAACGGATCATCTCCTACTGCGTTGCTTTGTAAGCTCAACTACATTGAACATTCTTGAGACACACAAAGTAAACAACGGCGACAAAGAATTTACAATTGTATCTAAAATACAGCGGTAATTAAATATGAAATTATAATGAACTATATTACACATTTGCATGATTTTTATGAGAGAAAGAGAAAATGAAAGTTACTTTGATCATGTGAATATTAGCTAATGATCTCTTCTTTCTAAATTTAACAGAAGCGGTTCTTCTGAAAGGAGGCGTGTCGGGCATACTTCCCTGTGGTGCAGCCGACGACCAGCGTCGCCCACCAAACACCTACACGAAATCAGAAAAGAGACAAAGCCAATACAAATCCACCAAATACAAGACAATAATCGAAATGTGCTAAGTACTTTTTTATTAGTTGTGGGCTTTAAACTAACTCTGATTGCATCAGCCATCGTAGGAGCAAAACAGCGTCCCTCTTCAAAATACAACTGTAAATACTGCTCTTTAAGCCAAAATAGACGACGATCCGGTTTCCCTATAACTCTCCGAAGAGATTTCACTACAGCTCTTAGGCCTGAATAATACACAGTACATCACAGCACACAAAATATTAAATAACATCATCACACAGTACATTTTTCATATTACACAAATATAAAGAGAGGTTAAATAAGAATTGACAATATTTTAAGCAGAATTTTCGCTGAGACGAAAATTCTCATACAACTCACCAGTTAGCCAAATCGAAGCCAACCGAGGAGGAAAGACGAAGACTGTACTTCTGTTATCACTTAATACGATCCCGTAAACTAATGAGATGCACGTTTCTACGGTCGACCAATTTTCTATTCCATATCTACATAAACATTTTCATCCACCATCAAAATTGATCGTTGTTTAATAACAATTAACCGATTAAACTGTGTAATGAGATCTTTAATGTTTTCATTGAGTAAAAGAAGATGTAAAAAGCTTTTTCGAACATTACTCTACAGTCTCAACGTCTATTGTTTCTAATTTGAGTCTTTGAAACAATAAACATTATTATTAACAAAGAAATAAACTACACTCACAATATTCATACTACGAGTCATTATTATTATACATCAACGGAAAACAGAATTCATATGAAAGGATGTTCAACGAACCGTTTCATTGCAGTTGAAATGTCGACATCCTTACTGCCAGATTCCACTTCTTTGACTCCACTCAAATCTATGAAGCCTTCTTCAGTTCCTATTCCAGCGACATCAGGTATACCACCGAAGCCAACGGTTCCTCCAGAGCTGGAGCCACCCCCACTGCTGCTTCCGGAACCTGTTCCGTACTTAAGAACGAGACCAGGTAGTACGGGAATAAGCTCTGGATCCACACTCAATAGAAAGTCAGGCTGAGTGTGAGAAAATCGCAAAGTGCTCCAAACAGGTTTGCTCCAAGTTATTGTCCCGCATGAACGTTCCAACTTGACCCAAACAAAAGCGGATCGTCCATCACTGTCAATGTGAAGCGCTGTACAGCCATGTTGCAATACTTGAAGTGTATGCAAATCAATCGAATTTCGAGAGGACGTATCCAGTGGAATGAATGAAACCGTATGGTCGTGACTGAAAGACTGAATGGGATTATAAATGCTCGATGCGCTGTTGACCTCCTCGATTAAGTCGCTACCGCTAAATAAATCGTCACCACTACTGTCTTGAGAGTCATCTTCCTCGGGGAAACCCGCTCTCTCAATACTTGACGTGTGAATACTAAAAAAATATTATTTTAAAGTCAGATATTTCAAATAATACAAATTCAATTCAATTTATGGTAATAATATATAATATATAGTATTTAAGAACTGAATCTGAAGCTCTTACTACAAGTATTTGCAAGTCATTGGCCTTACGCGATTAAAAGTAATGCAAATGTAATTATTAGAAATTAAATACGAGTGAAATAAAAATTAATGCTTCCGACTTGGCGATATTAATGAGCTATTCTTCTATGTGAGTTCCTAGTCTGACTGCTTCGAAGTTTAATTACATCTCTAACCTTCAAACAAATGTTCTGGTGCCTAGAATGCTACTGAATCACACTAGTAGTAGTGCATGTCAACATATCTGCTAGTTAATATTTATTGTTGTAAAAAGATAAATTTAGATTGACTGGTTGTAAGAGAGAAAAGTCTATGTGCAGAGGTTCTGCATACCTTAGACGATCCGCATGTAGAAAAGCTGCTCTTTGTTGCCTTTTCGTGTGATGCTGATGCACTACGGCTATTTTTTCTAGAATAGCTTGTACTTTCCGTAACTTGTTCATATTCAGAATTCCTCCAGGACCTATTTTTGTGAAAAACTCATCTTCTCCATCAGATTCGGCAAGGGTCTATATAATCCAAAGCAATATGACACACCACAATGTAATGGGAAATTAATTTTTTCAATTCCTACAAACTAATAATTCGTAAAAAATACATTAATAAACGTAACAGCCTCAATAACAATAGAAAGTGCACTAATTAAATACTAACGGAATAGGATGTAGCACAATTTTCCGAAAATCGCGTTAATGAGTTCTTTATTTCACTCCGTTGTGTTTTAACAAGATTAAACATTATATAATTACTACGTCCTTTGAGACAATTAACCGCAGAGACGAATTAAATTGATAAACATACAACCAATGACTAACAATTATTGAATTTCATGAAATTACAATTTAGAATATACCAGGCTATCAAATTAATTGAAATTTAAGTAGATATTTTCACTGAAATCACGATTTGTTTTCAATTTCTCAGAATGAGTTATGCTGAAAAAGATATTATAACGACTGCTGAATTATCAGAAGCTGTCGATTCGACTTACGTTGGCTCACTAAAACATTTCGCTCGTGTTATTACATTTGAAATTGTTTTGTATTCTGAATACAAAGACATTTTCACAGATCTCTTATATGTGTGGGTGACGCCGTTAGTCAAACCTTTGAAACGTGGTATCACACATCACACAGTCGTATAAACACATATACATGATTTTTCTATTGTTTTCTGGAATGAGATTGCGTTGCATTTTCACATTCTAATTGATCCGTATTATGTACAACAGACTTTGTATTATGCATTCTACATTACTTTGTTACACCTACTTAATTAAAATATTGAAGGCGAGATTATTTGCACAAAAAGCGTAGTATATGATACGGAGCAGGTACTCACTTGCATTTGTTGAGATTCAGAGGCAGATGAGACAACGACCAAAGAAGGACTACTGAGAATTGTGCGTAGTTCTTTAAGATAAGCTCCAAAAAATGGGACGACAGGACACGTGGCAATTTTTAATGAGCGTTGAAGAGCAGCCTCATATTCAGGAGCACTCCATTGGCCCTCCCCCTTTTCCAAACCTTCCCCCTTTTCTATTTTCTCACCTAAAAGTGCCTTTGTCAAAATATCCAATGTAGGCACAACGTCTTCCTTCTCGTGCAACGAAAGCCAAAATGGCTTCAATTTTGACGATCTATTATCAAAACATCAAATCATTAAATACAATACAAACCACGCTGACTTTCTCCCACATCCAAAATAAATCCTATTGAACTCGTGCCTCGAAAACAATCAGCTATATATGTACTGCATATGCATACAATAATTCATCAAGCTTATTAGATAGTAAGCCGAACGCAGTAAAACTGAAATCAAATAAAAAGTTGGAATTTTTTAAATAACAAAACTTAAATGAAAAATGCAAAACAGAAAACGCTGTATAAAAGTGGAAATCTCGCAGAAGAATGAATTAAAGTGAAGCAAATAAATGCAAAGCTTTATACCGCATATTCTATAAACCGCCCGGCCTCATATTATGAAACGCTAGCCAATTCAGTCATATGCAAGGGTCATAGGTTTTTTTGCCTAACCTAACCTCATATTAAACAAATCCCCGCCAAATTCAAATCAGAAGTAGGAGTACTCATGTTAAGGTGCCCCAATCTGACAGGGTTTCAAATTATCCCGTCCAAGCGCTTACCCAAATCCCTCCCCATTTTCTTTTTGGAGACTGGACACCTATGAATTTATAGCATGGCATATTACTTACTGCCAGACTAGGTATAGCTATATTCCCAAAGGCAGCGTGTCATGTCATATAGGACATAGGCACCAATTGAAGACTGGGCGCTAACCCATATTTTCAGCCATTTTTCTGGGTCCGTATTAGAGACGGCCTTAATTAGGCGATTAATAGCGAATATACGGTGTATGATTGACAAATAAAAAAAATGGCAAAAGTTAAATGAAGATTTGTAGTCACCCACAACTAAAATTTATTACGACAGTCAAAAGTCCCTATTTACGGCTATAAAACGAATAAAGTACTATTCATGAAATTGTAATTGTACCTCTACAGGCAAATAGGAATCACGAACTTTCACTAAAGAGAACGACAATAAAAATCTCATTCCCTTAAGCAAAAGAAAAAAAATGCACAGTGAAAACTAATTTTGTAAGTAATGTTTCTCACACGCATTGAATTTTTGTGAATGCATGTCCAGGCAAACATTTTCATGTCGTGCGTTGAATTTATGCAAGAGAAGGTTACCTCCAAGCTACAAACCCCTGAGTTTGGTTATTGTCAAATATTTCGTACGTGTATGTACAATACTACAAGAAGGAGCTCTTTTCATTACCGAATGAATGAATGAATGAGAACAAACTACTTACTCGATTCACATTTACACACGCGAGTATCATGTCAATTCAAATACACACAATAATTTAAAGATTTTCTTCGCATAATAAGTTACGGGACAATAATATAGCAACTGACTTAGGTTAGATATAGTCTCTTTGAAGACCATAATCGTGACAAAAGCCACTATACATATTATATTATGATGACATAATATATATTGTATACTTCCACATTAAACATCAACAATCACATTGACTCCGTCCTGAGAATTTGTACTCCTGCTTTCTTTGAAGTTTGAAGAGAATAACAATGACAAATGAAATAAAACATGTTGTACAACATAATAAGTTTCTTTCAGTGTAAAAGCGTGTATAAATAAGCACAGTATAATATAATACATCATCATACATATTGTGTAGTTACTAGTTACATTTATTACGAAAGAATCATCATTTACCACGTGGGTATAGATACACTATGTATATACATAATATAATAGATCTATAGTTATACAAAGCTTTGACTTGACGTATAATAATAAACTTTGTGAAGGTACCTAGGTAGTTCGTTAATGTAATAAGCTGTGTCGTTGTAATTTTCATTGTAAACGACATTACTAATATTGCTCGGACTAACTATGACTCTCCTTGATCACAATATCATTAAATGTGAGTCGATACCTCAATTTATAATATGACATTATTCTGATTGAATGTCTGTAGGTACTTACTATTAGCGAAATTGATGAATGAAATATTATAGACCTAATATTGCTAATAGCATGAGTCAGATTGTACACTACTGTGTGCAGGTACATGGTTTTATTGAATTATACTTCTTCTCGTTCACGGTAAGTACACCTAAACAAGACTCCTACCTAATATCATCTTTCCCATCTTCTTTCTCAAATCTAATTTCAATTACTAGGTAGGAGGGCTACTGTTATAAGATATCAGATACGCGAGAAATAAGAAGGTTATACGGTAGACAATGATAGGTGACAATGAGACGATAAGGAGTCAATTTCCAAATTCTTCAACGAAAGATAACAAAAAGGAGTTTATTACAAAGAATGGTATAAAGAATTATACCACTACTAATACAAAACAACACATGTTATAAAATCAACTACAATTTCTATGATAATTTATTGTTTGAAAATATCTCACGACACCCCGAAACCTTTTTTAGTATTTTACATATATGAATGAGAAATAATATATATAGTTAATAATATAACAATTTTTTGTTACATTATGATATCAAAGGAGGCATTTCGTAATATAAATCACTTCGTTGCCACTTTTAAGGTCGTTATAGATAGAAAATGGGACAGTGTATAATAAAGTTTGTCGTATATTATAAAACAGAACTTTGGGTTCTTAGAGAAAGCAGTGAGCTGTTTGTGATTGAATTAGCTCCAGTAGATTGGAGGAGCAAATGGTTGCACAATCAAGCTGAGTCAGCAGTGTAGTTCCTGACTGGAAAACTTTCGTTTTCGTTTTCTAGACGACCATTAACTACTCAGTCCTATATTGATTTGAAAATCTTATTCTTACTTGGAGGTAGACGGACTACTCACGACGTAACATGGAAACTAATAGAATCCTATAGGTTTCACACTTATAAAGGGCTTTAACAGGAAGATAAAAGCGGAGGGAAGCTACACGCTATGATTTCATTCATTCCTCCTCAAAAGGAAACTTGACTTGGATGTAAATTATATTTAAATTTCAACAAAAGAAGCTATAAAGGTTTGTTGATACAAACAAGTTTTCAAGTTACGTAAATTATAATATATCTTCATGATACATTACTCAGAAAAGTTTTTTTACTGTTGTATTGGTATTGTTCACATGAAATGGTAAAAAGGGACAGCAATACACTACTACATTTATAAATCAGACTGCAAATTACAGATATTCTAAGGTGCTTTTAGTGTCATGAATGAGTTTTGAAAATATTAGCTGAACAAAATACGCAATGTGATATTATTACCTCACCATTTGAATTAGCACACAGTGGATACAATAGAACATTGCGTAAGTCAGGCTTTGTAATGGTAAGAATGGTTATTGTGAGCGAAACGTAGGTCGACGTCGTTGTTCTGGTTCTCTAAGAGTCTGGGTTGACACATCATAAACGGCTGAGGTTCAGGGGCCATAGAGGCAAGTAGTTTCCGTCGGCCTACAACATGGCTTTAACGGCTGGAGGCCGAAAGAAACCCCTGCCTCTACTCCCCTGTATAAAATTTTCTTCGACTCATTCCTCCAATTTCTGAAAAACTTCAACCTAATCTATTCTACAGGAAAAATCAGGCATAGCTTTTTCAACTTTCAAAACAAATCTACTTTTGTAATATTTCAAACAAAACATTCCAAAATAAACTGATTTAATTATACTGAAAAAGTATATTATTACATTTGTTTTCTTTTTTCTTATATACAATCGAATAGAAATGTTTAATGGAAAGTAGAATAACAATCTTAATATTTTTAATTCAATTATCTTGTCTTGGGTTTGAATTTGTATTTCTTGCGATGAACCCTGGTACAATCACTTCCCCGTCTTAGATATCGATATAACAATTATTATGTGGAATATTTTAGTATTGTAATAAAATTGGGACTGTTTATCTACTTCAATTGTGTGAAACCAGGTTTCTAAGTTACAGCAAACTTTTCTGTTGGTATTTTGTTATGAAATACAATAAATATCGAGATAATATCCGATTGAAAGAAAGTGGCCGGTGTGTAAAATGTGGGAGACGGAAAATGTAAGTAGAATTGTAAGTCGCTGGGGTAATAGTAATAGTAATGATGAATGTAGGAGAAAGTGTACAGTAGGGAAGGCCAGTGTAGTTGTAAATGACAATAAAATTGACTGCGTCTTACGTTTATATACGATGAAAAACACTTCTGCGTAAAGTAGCTTGATGTCTACTTGTCAATTGTTCGTTTGCATGTTATGTGCAATGAATACAACTTGTACAAGTCAGACTTGTGACAATCTACTTAACATAAAATCCATATAACTGTTTTGTCTATTTTCTCTTTACGTGAGTATCTACCTACACGTCATTTCCAGGAACTCCACTCGAGTTGCAAATTGGAATTAATTTAATTACATGAGCCTCTAATTATAAAACATATTTCAAGTGGGTTTTCAATAGATATATAGAAATTGAGGGCTGCAGCATCACTAAAACCGTCGTGGTGATTGTTTTTGTGTGAAACGTGAGTTTATCCGGCTCTAGTGTGAATAAGTCCAGGAAATGTGCACAAGGTGCAATTACAAATAAATACAAAAGTGGACCTGAATGACTTTACCTGAATATGAATGTACAACAACAATACTACTTTGCTTGACTTTCCTTTGCTTAATATAATAGAATAAATATACCTAGTCAGAAAATCAAAAACCGAAAACGAGAAAGTATTGCAACTTAGTTTTCTCAGAGTTAACTTTGTTAAGAGTGAAGCTCAAACAATTTTCAATGAGATCTGTGTGCATATCACAGATACAATGAATATAAATGATCACAATGTCTCACAATGCCAAATTCAGGCGGAGAAAGTTACGTGTATATTTGCGAAAACAAATAAATTCGCGAGCAGAACAAAAGTATGACGAATGAAATGAAAAGATGTCCCTGCACCTTCTACATTTCAATTCAAGCCCAAACTTTCGTCTAAAGTTCTACATAAATACCTACTTGGTTCATCTCTATGTAAATGTCTGATAATGATAATTAATTGCAATTTATTTAGTCTTTGGGTGAAGTACAAAAACCTTTTGCAAAATAAATAAACCGTTACAAACTAACGTAGTAATGAAGTACCGTCCAATTTTTGAAAGCATTTTTTTATTTTAAAATCTATAATACTAAAAACCACTAAATCCATCCATTATCACTAATACCAGCCCGTTCCAGTCTCACTACTGCACTACAAACCTGTTCCAGTCCTACAACTGCATTACCAACCCGTTCAGTTCCTATCCCACCACTGCCCTACCAACCCCATCCATTTGCCAGCACTACTTTTGTGCACAGACAGACGGACGGACAGACGGACGGACAGACAGACGGACTTCATACCCATTCCTATAAAGTACCTTGACGGTACTTAATAAACACAATCTTCACTCAAAGTCAAGTCAAAACTACTCGAACACAAAGAATACAAATTCTACAATTCTACTAACACATTTCTGTCACAAATAAACATAGTTTCCAGTTGATGTTGCAAACTAAAAATAATAATATTCTTCGTACATTCACATTCAGTAATACACACCCTTGCTGTAAAGTACCTGGACATTATTGGGTAGCGAAAGCTACTTTATAGAAATGATGTAACTGTCTGTCTATTTATCTATAGACAGGTTATCTCATTTAAATATTTCGTTCAAAGTTTGTATGTGTGTTCTTCGAGTCAAAAGGATGGTCGATTTTAATCATTGGTTTCATCGGTCACATCTTTTATTAAGTAGACGAAGATAGTTTATGGAATTGTTGTCATACTTTTTGCCTTGTGATAAGTATAAAAACTAAAATCAATTGTTTAGAGATATTTTTGAAATACATATTAATTACATGATTTTTGTTCCTGTCTGTTTTTAAATAAATATTTCTAAGTACCTCCATAACGTCTCATCATTCCAACAGCTAAGAGCTAAGTACTTATAGTTACACAGCCTTTGTAGAAATTATCAATGTGAATCATAACTATAAATATTATATGTGCTTAACCAAGCAAGGTAGTCTGTATTTTACTACACTTACTTTTTGTAATCCAATAATAGTGAGAGAATTGTTTCCTGCATACATAAATTTATTTTATGCACCAGAGTGTAAGTTTAAGAGATTTCTATAATTTTTGCTAATTCATACACGATAAAATTACGGTTTACTCGTCAGTGGATCTATTTAGCTGCATGCAATTCATTTACTTGTGACTCATTTTTTACAACAGCTGAGAATTTTTATCAGGATAGAATTCTAAACAGGGTTGCAGATTTACATTCACATTAAAGGAATTGAATGAAAATTTTGCATTCAACTTACGTACATTAAAGTAACTCACTAGAAAGCGAGTGAAGTCACCTGAATCGTTTCCGACACTATCACTTGACACTTACAACAGTGATACCTCATGACTCGATGTGTTACATGTAAAATAAGAGAAAACAGATTTCTCAGAGGCACGCACACTACCTACCTGTATTTATTTGATAGTGGAAAGTATGAAATCACAGAGGCTCAAACTTATTATTACCCAGTAAATGAGAAATGAAAGGAAGGCAGAAAAGCTGTAATTCCAATTTGAGAATACCTATCTGTAATTAATAAAATACGCATCAACAAACAGTAAGTATAAGTGGTCCACTCATTTGAATCTCAAAATGGAACACTCACACTCATGATAAATATACGTTCACTTCGATACACAAAGAACTCTTGGTTGAATACACAGATTGAGAGCTGCCAGCTTGAGACTCACGTTAGCTGAACTACCTAGTACTATTTGTTTTTCAGACACACACAATATTATTTGTCAAGTCTGGAAATCTCAAAACCTAAAGACTAGATGATTACAAAAGTTTTAATACTACCAATGTGCTCGCTCACTAACTACCTGAACTTCATTATACTTGCAAGTGCCATTAATAATATTGTAACCCTGCAAAGTACGTCAAATACAAAACATAAAGTAGCTAGGTAACTACGATTCCAAGTATTTTCCAAAACCCAAATCACTACTTTTTCTCTTGAAATGTGCTAAATAGGTTGCTTCAGATAATACCAAACGTAATACCTAACAAAAGATATTACATTGTGTAATTTTTTATGTCATTCAAATGTATCAAAAGGCAGTATATCACGTGAAATATTACACTGGTATAGTGTCGAAATGTTCCAAGCTTCCCGGGACCGGAGAAATATCCTTTCCTCTTTCCCGGAAAAATTTTTCCCCATTTCCCGGGACTGCCGGTCCCGGGTTGAAAAATCTTCCCCATTTCCCGGGACCGCCGGTCCCAAATTGAAAAATTTACCCTATTTTATTCGGTAATGAGAAAAATTTCGTTCCTTTCCCGGGATTAAAGTGCTTCCCTTCC
The DNA here is from genome assembly GCA_019776165.1 of Pogonognathellus flavescens. Classification (NCBI taxonomy): domain Eukaryota; kingdom Metazoa; phylum Arthropoda; class Collembola; order Entomobryomorpha; family Tomoceridae; genus Pogonognathellus; species Pogonognathellus flavescens. The sequence goes on from JABASD010000416.1 coordinate 62,174, forward strand.
TCGGAGAAGGAAGGGCTTCCCTTCCTCGGAGAAGGAAGGGCTTCCCTTCCTCGGAGAAGGAAGGGCTTCCCTTCCCGGGACCGTAGGTCGCGTGGTCCCGAACTTTTCGAGGGCCCGTAATAGTGAGTACCTACGAAATACGAATTCGCAATCCGTACTTTGACTCTAAATTCTACTTCCAATGAAAAGGATGCAGAAGTCACACAGAAATAGTATTTTGCGAAGCAAGCATCGGTATTAGAAAGTTATAAAGCATAGAAGTACACTCGCAGATTTGGTAGCAGAAAAAGTTTCCTGATTATTTCCCCCAAGCACAGTATGACAAAGCAAAAATAGCAATGTGTAAAATGAATTGTGAAAACATATTGGAAGTATTCAATGAGTTTGGCTGTTAGGATGCTTTAGAAAACTAAACTCTTCTATTGTAACGCAGGATACTGTTTTCTCTAAGGGAATAAAGCTGACAGAATGAAAAGCTCTCAAAGGAAAAGGTAGAACAGTGAAAAATTACTTCAATCCAGCTATGATTTCCACTGCTGTTCCAAAAGCTCCGAGATTCCATGCTGTACGCGCCACCCGGAGCAAACAGGACAACATCGCCTTCCTCTCCTCGTGGCTTGGAGGAGACACCAACAAGTGAGTCACCCATGCACTGATCTTTTAACAACAAAAATATCCAACATTTCAGTATTTCAGGAATTTTTTCATTATTATTGCTTAAATGTACAATATTTTATTTTAAGATTATGTGTAAGCCTTTTGATTTTATTTAAGGACAGGTAAGTGGTATTCGCACTTAGAAAATATCATATAAGACTATATGATAATTTTCTACAGTTGACACTTTTTCGAAAAAACATACAATATGAATACATTATGATAGAGCATATCTTTGGCCTCCAGATAATGTTTTCGAATTTTCAATTCGACTTTCCAGTCCAGATAAATCATTGAATCATCAAAATTATTAGTTTGTGCAGCAACACACTGTAGTTATATATATCTTCATGCACCCGAAACCAACTATAAGGTATCCGCATTCCAGTAGTGGAACTTCAAGGAAAGTTATTTACTACTTATAATCATTCCTTTTATTCCTAATGGTAGTAGTTTTTGTATTGATCGATTTCAAATTGTAATCGTCAAGGGGGTACCCAGGATTTCTGTTTGGGAGGGCACACAATAAATGCTGGGCAAAAAAGTGACATATTCGTGCGAAAATTTACAGCAAGTTTAGGTACGTCCCTGATAATCGTAGTATACTTCTAATAAGAATGGGTGGCTATTTATGAAAATACAAATGAGCTTTCAGCAACAATTTATTTCTAAATTAAATATTCAAATTCAGAAGCAAGACTAAATTAATGTTTAGTTATAATAATATGATATGCTGTTGTATAATTTACAAAGTGTTATTTTATTTTAATTTTTTATTATCCTTTTGTTTTCATACAAACTTATCTGTGATTTGTCTGTCGACTTTGTTGCAGACATCGTACAGGGAGCCATCTATCAGTTCAACATCGAGCTAGACGAGTTATGTTTTCTGGGACAGTTGGCAAAGCAAAAGAGCCACTGTACGATGTCTGCTTTGTTGTATATGTGTTGCAGTCGGATCCTTTGTGTCTTACGAATAGAAGGACGGCGGGATTCTTATTAATATTATTACGTGTAAACTCGTGAGATTCACTGTGACCATCTAAAATCAAGGAGCTCTTGACTTTCAAACTGTGCTACGCTTCTTATCTTAACCCAGGCCATTATCATTCTCAGAGCTAATTAATTTTACAAGCTAGGCATACAACATTATGGAAAAAACCTGGATCTTATAAAGAGTACACTATAAATAAAAATGGTTCATGAAAATGATTAATGAGAGAATATAGCCAGAAACGACAGGATAGAACTACTTCTATACTAAAAATAAATATGTTATCTAAATTTTGCCCACACTTTGTTTACATTTATGATATTTTATCTCCACAGAAATGTAGATTGGCAAAAATGGCTTTGGTACTACATACAAAACTAAACTTCATACTCAAAATGAATATCTATAATAGGTGAAATGTATATCCTTGTGTTTAATAATTACAATATTATGAACATTGATCACGTTCACGATCACAGTTGTTCAAGAAACCCACATAAAAAGAACCCAGTCAATTAATGCGAAAGTTGTGATGACGAAAAGAGTTGTGGCTGTGCAAATCATATAAAATATGCTGAAAAAACCAACATATCTAGGGTCTATGAAGGAACTTGCAATGCAATAGAAGTACTGTGCTGACTTCTGCAGCCATTATGTAGAGCATTGAGGGTTATGAGTTCGGACTTTCACTCTCTTTTTCACTGTAATGCTTGTCGCATATCTCACAATACCCTCCGTAGGAATTTCTCACAGTATAATCCAGCCGAACAAGTTAGACTACATTTGCCACATAATCCCGCGTACAAAGTTCATATAATATCGTTTGGGTAATGAATGGTATTGTTTTAACGTATAATTTTTTGAATAGGTGCATGAAAAGCATTTCAGGTAAAAACTTCTTAACCCTCACAGGGTTAGGTTGTGTCATATGAAAATGCCTCTTCTTTAATGGAAACTTGTGAGATAGTCGAATAGTTTATTGTCTTCATTTAAAAAAGATTATAGGGATGGTGCAAAATGACAAGGAACTGACCGAAAGGTATTTTCTATTTGAAGAATACTACTCTTCACAAGAAACTATGGAAACTTCAAAGCTGGCATGGTACAAATACCTCCCGCTTTTGCCATTAACATTAGGATTGAAATTCATTCTACAACTCCATCATCTTGCTTGCTATAAATCTTACAAGAATTTTGTTCAACACTGCAGAAACTTGTCATGGCATTATTAACTATTTCACAGACGTTCGAGGAAAAGATCCTACCAATCGATCATGTAATTAAATATGATATACGTAATATATATTAGATATGAAAGTACAATTAAGCTATATCATTCCATATCGTTATACGTTGCAGTAGATTACAGTATCAACATTTCCATGATGTCAATATTGACTGTTATAACTATAATATCCTGCGTCATATAAAATTCATAATATTCTTCACTTCAAAATATAAGTTACCTAACTATATCCTGATAACAAAACTTTATTATAATGCAAGTTTTATATAGAAGAAAATAAAAACATTAAGCTGAGCCAAGTAAAATAATAACAAAAAACAAGACGGAACGAAGAATTTCATTTAACCTGCGATTGCCGTATCAAGATATGGAGAAACGTGAATAATCTCATTCGTGGAAGAATCACAAGTCAGCATTTTCATTTCAATTAATTTTCGATGCGAATGATTTAAAGTTTAATTCATACTCATCATATCTGAATATATCCAACATCCACTCCCTTTATGCCCCACACCAGAAATAATGACTTCCTCTCTCTCTCCGTTACAGAAAGTAAATTAAGCATATAAAATAACCAAATAGAAAACTAACTCACTTCATTGAACCGATCGATAAGGGAAGAGACACCAAGTTGATTCTGAGTTGGGTCTTCAGTCTTTCCTTCGTTTGCAGACAAGTCCATTGTAACATGACGTAAGTACTCCAAGGGGGCGACCTAAAACGACATGTTATACATTTTTTCTTTTTTGCAACGTATCAAGATTAAAGAAAGTGGAACTATCATTACAATACTATACCACGGAGAAATGCACACCATGGTTCAAGGATTTTTACAATTGTGCGTCATGGCAGAATTATGTAATATTAAGAAACTTCGTATTTATTTGATTGTTTTCAAGATATTGAGTTTCAAATTATATCTACAACTTTGCAAAAAACATGCTTATTAATTATTTACGTCAATGCAATGTGTTCTACATACGATAGCACAATTATTTGCTTGCTCTGCATCTCCAAATATTAAATTACAAAATTATTATCAACTATTGCGCATACACATCTTGTTCCATTCGTTTCTCTCAATGTGTAATAAGCCAATCGCACTTTCTAAATATCACATGTCGTCCTTACATTGGCATACTAATTATGCTATCCAACTATTGTAGCAGATCCTTATAAACCACCTACTAAATTATATTGAATGAAAATATAATTTGATTCTTTCTGCAATGCGTCATCCTATTAGAAGCATATTATGCACATTAATTTTGATTGTGAGAGTGTCCCTGGATTTGAGATTTAGTTACCAGGCTAGTGAGATACAGAACACAGAACATTATTAAACTATGCAATTTTACTACTGCAGCAGAGTCGGAGTACTCTTTTCTACTGACGTTATGTCACCGAATGAACGAGATGAGCCTTTATACATACGTTATGCACATACCAAGTCACATTTATGTATTTTCAATCTTACAAGGAATTGTAAAAGGCACACGGGAAGCGACACATGTAAAAGGAAAGGAGGAAAAGCCGATAGAATTCTCGAGTCAGTTTGTAGCCGACTCTGATGTAATTCGCATATAAAGAGAATGGAGAGAAAAACAAAATAGATAAGATAGAAACCGACTACGGGAGGACGGGAGAGGAACTTAGAAGCTTACAGCACCGTCAATGAAATTACGTCTTTTGATCGTGTTCTTCTAAACTGTATTTACGGATACTCGCACTCGTTTATATGTGCATTGCACAAGTACGTGTGTGTGTGCAATGTCGCTAACCTTACAAAGTATATTATTATATAAAAACGTTCACAGCGTGCCCACACCACATACGCAAGTAGTAAGTACAAGGGCACACACGTACATATTATATTATATTATTTTCTTCCATTGCTGGACGAAAAATAAAAGGAGGACTCACATGGAGATACCGAGACACACAGAGGGAAAAGAAAAAGGAAAGAGGGGAAAGACACACAATACAATCATATGATCCGAAAAAGAGAAAGATAGGGTCACAGTCACAATTTCATTTAGTGTTCATAGCAGTAAGTACTTGAAAGGAATGTCATTACCTGACAAAAGAGCTGACTCTCTGTCTCTGCGAGGACCAAAGCAACTTCTTCGGGAAAATGAAGAACTTTTTCCAGTTGCTCCAACTCTGGACTGACATTGGATTTAATTTTCCATCGCCTTTTCGAAGAATCTACAACGAGAAATAAAGAAAAATATAACATACAATTTCTACAAAGAAAACAATCTCTTGGCACAAACAACCATAAAGTACACACAAGGTAGAGCAGGTAGATTTTCTAGGAGTTCAGCTTGTTCTTCCGTACTTAGTCGCTCATTCAGAGTAAATAAAAGTAATGCACAGTTAGATGCGACTCTATTGAAATGTAAATAGTAAACATTACATTTACAAGAATGACACTGCTCCATAGATTACAACTCAAGAAAACAAACACAATGTACCTAAGTACAGTGAGTTTACAAATAACATGAAAATGTCTTCCTGGAAATCCCTTGCCATTTCCACGACTGTTCTGGTTTATTCAATAAGGCAACAGCAAAGGGTCTCGCAGGTGTTTAATCATTGAAAAGCAAGCTCAGGCAGTTGAAAATGACATTATTTATATAATCAGTAAAATATTCAATGCTAACTAAATTTTTAATAAGAAGAATGACAAAGACACTCATTAAACAGGGAATAGAGGAAACAACTGACTTTGATTACACGATAATTCTCTCTAAACACAGCGTAAATAAAATATCTACTGCGATAATGTACTTTCTCCTTTACACAAGCTTCCGTAACTTTCTTCAACAAACTTTGACAGTTTGTCCGACAATTGCAGCAGAATGTATAAGAAATTCTACCACATGATGGCTACACAGTTACGTAGTTCGAACAAACAAACAAAACTCTGAAGTCATTCATAGTCAAATGATATCAAAAACTGAAGTATTCAATTACATTATTACAAATGTCTACAAACTACTGTAGAAAACAATTAAGTATCATGACTTTTAGTTTCACATAATAAGCAGTATGTTGATTCTAGAGTCATGTACCATTATCTAACACTATAATATACATGTTAGTCGGGCGGAAAGACAAACCTAATTGGTTATGCAATATGCAATAGTTATAATATAGTATTACGTATGACGCACATCATAATATTGTTTAGAGATCATAACCGACCCAGCCAAATGTTCCATAAAATAACTTAACGATTAAAGATTGGTTATCGCATGTAGCAATATTATTAAGTAAATAATACTGAGAAAACTTCATACTCGGACACCATGCATGACTCTGGTGACGTAAATATTTATAATAATGATAGTAATGGCGTAATATTAGTAGTGTTATGTGAGAGAGTAAATTTGCAATTCTACCTGGCTCAGGCTGAACGATTTTTCGAGGTATAGCAAAATCATCAAGAAAGTTAGTATCCATTTCTCTCAGGAGGGCCCATATAGCTCTACCTGCTTCCCGAAGTCCGCCCACGGTTCCCAAGTGTCCGCATGAAACGCCACATGTGGAGCTACTACTAACTGGAGGAACTAGTAATGTCCACCGAGTCCCACGAAACTCCAGTAAGAGTCTATCATGATTTCGGCCGCCACCAGCACGCCACTGAAAATAATAATAAATAATTGTGTTAATCATTTCGAAAAATATTTGGAAACCTTAGTGACAGGTTTCTCGAGAAATATGAAAAATCTATCCACGCCCCGCTGGAGAAGGGGCTAAATTAGGGAAATCGAATGAGAGGCTTTACAGGGAAATTTTTCGTATTCCCTCCCTAGAAAACGATAATACACAATTTTATAATGACTCGAATATCTTGCCGTGGGGAAAATTCAAATGTCTTTTGATTATGTATGTAAACTGTGATTATTTCATATGTTAATCCTTTATTATATGTCTACTACCTACATAATATTACAATCTATGCACGCATTTTGACATTCTTGAATATGTTGGGGTATTCAATACCTATGTGAGATTAAAAGTTGCCTAGGTATGTGCTTAGGTACAAGGTGGAGTAGAATTAATCTACCTTTATTGGCAAATAGTGTAGCTGCTCCTGCAACATTCAGGAAGATGAAAACAATCATCGAGAGTATTTTTAGTATTTTATACCGATGTAAAAGAGCAACAATTTAGTACATCAAGAGAGAGAGACTATTCGTGCACCTACGAAAATTCTTGAATGTTTTACGCCGTAAACAAGGAAAGGCATTCCCCGTGGGTCTTAATTTGTGACTGTTGTCGCTGAACTAACACGGGAGGTATAGCGAAATGAAAAACTTATTTGGTAGTTCAGTAGTTACTCTTCCTATCATAACATTAATATATTTTACGCTCCTCTGTTCCTAGCCGTACATAATATCTACCTGAAAGTATGCAGGATCGTTGGTTTTGCTTGTGGTGATATTGTGGTGGTTGGAAATTTGAAGCAATACGTGTTATTGTAGAACTATCCAACTATTGTAAATCACAAAATGTGATCAAAGCATACAGAATGCCACTATTAGCAAAGATCAAATTTCTTTTAATTTAGCGAATTTTCTTTTAGAATTTGTGTAACTTTTGAAATTAATTCAATGAATTAAATTGCATATTCTTTATATACATTCTTTATACAGATTTTATTAAAAAACCTCTCAATTAGTAGATGAACATTTTGAAGAGAAAATAAAAAGAAGATGGTAGATGAAATTGCATTTCAAAATTGAAATTGAAGTCGCATCTGCAAATGTTTAGAAAAATGAGTTCGATAGTTGAGTAACACTTCACATTGAGTAATTGTACAAAATTTAAAAAAATCTTTATGCGTTCACTTGACTAAACACTATCACAAATGAAAAAGACGAACTGATAAGCTACAAAATACAAATCGTGCATTTTTAATAGTCGTGGTATGCAGGAAGTGGCAGAGATGAGCTTTGAAAACGTGGCCGGAGCAGAGAAATAAAGTGCTTTCATCTTGAATATTTCACCAAAAATATGCACGCCTAAGGAATGGTATGCATGAATAATCAATAAAACATTATTAAAAATGAACGGGATAACGTGAATGATAAAGCACAAACACAAAGTACAAGACTGCTGGTTGAATTTACTGAAAAGTCACTCTACCTGCCATCACTACCAACACATACAGATATGATATGTATATACTTGTATTATAAACTATAGAGAGGAGGAAGTGGAGTACTTGAAACTCAGGTGAGTTTATACGCATAGAAAAAAGAAGTATGAAAATATGACAAGAGAACTGGCTGAGTCTGTGTATTAAAATTTAACGAGACTCTCGTGTTACAAGACAGAGTCAGAGCATGCAGATACATAAAGCGAAAAATTTTGTACAACCTGAATGAGGTCGGATGTCGCTTGAGATCTGGCTAGAACTTTGGTTCGACAGTCCAGTAGAATGATTTTTTCCGGACCAATCCCCAGTACCCTCGCCGCCTGTAAGGGAGACAATAACAGGCATCCAGTAAGTAACATGAGAGATTCCAAGAATGTACATTAGAAGCAAATCACAGTGACAATCTCTAGATAACTAAATCCATCTCAGATAGGGAAATAGAGATTTACTTTCAAAAGGAAAGATGTGCGGCTTACAGCAGACATCAATAGAATCTGCCACAATTATATTTCTCCTCAACATCCAAAAGTACAATCGCATCACAAAACCCAATGCACCACACGTACACCAAAAACACAAATGCATTCTCACATTCGCCAGACATTTCCTACACATGTGGTCGCTTACACAACTTTTATGCTCTTATCTTAGATCCTTACCATCCTTACGATTCAGTGAACACTAAAAGTCACAGTAGATCTCATGCTTACACGCTGTTTCGTGTTCTTATAGCCAATACTTGATCAACTAAAAATGCAAGCCCACATAAGGAATATAAGCACGTGGTGAGAATTCGGTTTTTATAGAGGCTTGAAAACGAAAATGACAAAAGTGCCTGAATAAACATAATCTCATATAAATTAGGCAATGCTTAGCTGCATTCTAAACACGCATATTAGAGACTAAAGAGTAAATTAATATAGGTACACAAAATATATATTACTTCTTTCCTAATTTAATCGGGTAAGGTTAGAGTTGTCTTGCTTAGATTTTCCTGATAAAAGCCGTCACAAAAAGAAAACTACTGCGTTTCATACACCACAATCTAAAAGCATCTATTAAGATAAGATAATATATTCAAAGGTTGGATGTGGACCGTATAATATAGAATTAGCATAATTATTAAAAGCAGTCAGCCAATTGTTTGTTCTAGTAATTGTTCTTTCTTTTATTGTTAGTTGTATCTTTATTTCAAATACAACGGACGCTATATGCATTCGTCATATTGTCCCATTCGTTATTTAAATTATTATCTATTTCAAACGCAACCTAACCATATAATGCTATTTGCATATTAATGGAAACAAAATTATATTAAATGGTGTATGAGATAGTATATCACTCATGAGTAAATTAGTCCTTCGTTCTCTTGATAAAAAAATTGCCAGTTAAAATATACAAAATGTTATGTACTACTATCATACATAAATACAGAAATACAAGCCATAGTGACATACCGGGGCAGTCTGCGATTGAAAGCAATGAATTAAAAGTTTTGATACATTATGTATGATTAAGAACGAAGTTTCTTTATAACAATGCGTTTCGTGTCTATCCGTATGTCTGTCTGTAGGTCTGTCCGTCCGTCTGTTCGCACGATAACTCAATAATGGTTTAAGATAATGACTTGAAACTTGGTATCGGTGTTCTAGTGCTCCATTGGAAGGCTAAGTGCGGACATGGGGTCAATCGGTCAACTCCTTCAGGACCTTTGACCTTTTAGACTAACTACTGTGTTAATGCAACCTGAACAGTACATTGCATTTTAAATGCTGCTACGTCAATTCAGTTTGAAAGTTAAACCGCTAAATTTGAATGTGAAGATCGCCAATTACATAATATTGTTAAATGCATCTACTGTCATTGTGGTCATATGAATTATATTGCGGTTAACATTGTTTCACAGTTAATGGTATTGTGTCATTGTTCACATCACAGAGTGACTATTACCTTCGTTTCTTTGCTACTACGGTGTTTAACCGGTTTATTATCATTCATGTACAGTAGGCAGATACAACCCTTTCTTAAAGCAAAGAAAGGCATTTGGTTTGATTCGAAAATTTCGAACGAGACTTTAACAATACTTTTAATAGTTAATCTTAAAACTTTGTATCTGTATCGCCATTAAAACTTCACGCAAAGTCGCTAGAGCCAGAGCATTGTTAAATAACGTTGATAACATGACACAATATCGACCATTGTGTAGTGATTTTTTTCTACATCTCGCAAAAGACCATTTAAAGGAAATGCGCTGTAATTCGAACGCTTTTTTAGAATCAGTCTTAGCATCGTTGCTAAACAAGTTTCAGCATTTTCAGCCGATCACATTGATTGTAAAGTGAAATGAAAAATGGAAAACCGAAATCTTCACATTCGACAAAACTGAAAAGCAAATCGTACCATTATAATTTAACTCGACTATGGCTGTTTGCTTCTTCTTTCATGAAATTTCAAGATATCATATTATTCATTTGTGAGTGCAATGCACATTTTTAACTCTCAATAAGAGCTTGGATGCAATATGATTCGTATATTTCACAGAAAATATTAAATAATGTTACAAATGTTGGAAGTGTATATTATTATCTACCCGTGTAGGCATGGTAGGGCATTGTGATAAGGTTTCTGTTGAAACTGACGGGCGAGATAGAAAGACGACGTCAGAGAAAGGCTTAGTATTTTATTCTGGATTCTGAATACATTTCAGTTTAACGCTTTAGGTAACTTGCTGAAGGTAAGTTTCTTATTCATCTTATTTTCTGTCTCCCGAGCAGCAAGTTCACAAATTCACAATGCATGGATGGAAGAATGCTCTCCTTGATACTAATACTTCTACTAGTCTCATACAAAGATATGCTTACATTCATTCCACTCTTCCATTCTATCTCTGTAATGTAGTCAGTCACTCCATTTATTATTCATTACTTACATTACATACATGGTAGCATGTAGTTATATTTCACCATGTAATCTTTCATCTTCACTATTTGCAACGGTAAACTGCAGCGACTTGCTGAAAAATGTTTCTTTCAAACTGCAATTCAATTCCTTTATCTGTGTGCTTCAAATTATTTCAATGTAAATGCTAAATTTCTGTCAGAAAGATATATTCGTAGGAGTAATCTTACAGTTTTCACCAATATGTGCATAATATTAGCATAATAAGGAAAAGTTGCTTTCACTACAAAAATTATTTTTACTACTCCTACTCTTATTGGTAAAAGTATTATGTTAGAGGAATATCAAAATGACTTTAATGCTTACTGTATTTCATTAGCTTCACTGTCAAGTCATTGTTAACCATTCACATTGTCAAAAGCGAAGCATGCCTTTATCCTAATACATTGAACCTTGTGCATTTAATACAAACTTACAAAATTATGGCATTGTTAGTGTTTTTTTCAACCAGTATATTAAATAGAAGCAAAAGTAGCAACAAAGACTGATGCAGATGCAGGTACAAGTGTGGCAAGTGAAATGCTAGGGGCAGATATCGTCCTAGATAGATAAGAATGTCTAAAATGTGTATTATGGAATAGAAATTTAGCAAAAATTTGTATTACAGAAAAGATTTAGAAAAAACTTTTAGGGGAAATAAATTGACAGAGAGAATGCTGTGCAGAGAGAAAAGAAAGGGAAATTACCTAAACAAAGTGAGGGAAGGGAGTGCTAATGCCGAATACGGAGAAAGTAAAGGCTGGAGCTTGAAGCAGGTTGAAATAAGTTTGGCCAGCAATTTCTCAACTGACACACTTACATTAAATCACACAACGTATCCATTAAGGTCCACTTCTACTACTGCACTGCAACTACAACTAAACTACTTGCTAACTACGACAACTTTGTAGTGATAAGATAGAGAGTGGAGAGAACTCACCTTCTTTTTAGTTTTTCCCCTAAGAAGCTCTTTCACTATAACGAGACGACAACCGTATGCTGGAAGCCGACGACAACTTTGAACATACAGTTTCTGCAGCTGAGTAGCAGATTCATACACGGACGTGTGGAAAAGCTTCCGCTTTTGTTCCTGTAAAGTACAAAGTTACATTTTATTTAGAAAATTCATATTTTCGTAATTGTTTTGTTTGTACACTCATGAAAAATGAGGTAAGTTGGTAATATTACCTATTCACTATTTTTATTTTTTTGCTAACTTATCTTTCAAATTTCAATATTTTTATCATTCATTTTAATATTGGAGATACAAAACCATAAGTAATATTTTAAGCCTGCAAAACTTATCCGTGAAGAGTGAAGACATTACAATGGCGGATGACAATTATTAAATGTGATTAAATAAGCTGACGCGGTTGTTATGCATTGTAGTGTGTATGACGGAACTGTAATTCGTTCCTATTATCATATATCCCGTGGGTTAATTGAATTCAGTTAACTGACTAATAACCTCATAATATTCACATGGTACTTAATATACAAGACATTAGCACTAATATGGTAAGAAATGCCCAGTTTTGGAAACACTGGCAAATAATATCGTCACAGTAATAAGTTATTCAAGAAATGCTAAATGAATGAACTTCTATTAGAAACAACGTGGAGGAGGATTATTATTATAACGTTAGAGGATTATTTTCTACGACAGAAACATGATACAATTACATCCATAATTGACAGCTACAATTTCCCTAACAATTTGTGTGTCTCATGGACGCTGTTTAAGATGCAACCACATTTGACGCCACCATCTCAAAACTTTCTTGAGTTATACGGACGGACAGACATACAGACAAACCATTCGATTACAAATATCTCGCCATAAATAATCATGAGGGCAAATAAGTCTTGTTGATTCACAGGAGAATATTATTATAAGTGAAGTCATAATATTTTTAACATTAGACTTTCCTAGCAGCGCTTTTATACATTAGCAATCATTGATAGTGATAACCAGTGTCGGTAGTAGTCTCTTTGGGTTGCTTCAAATACCAAAGGTCGTCCTAGTTAATAAATAATAAATAAAGCCCCCGGAGCGCTTAAAACAGCGTTTCAGAGTTAAAGCAACGCAAGTTTTTTAAATGTGGTTGTGTTGTAGTTAGAGAGATGATATGGTTTCCTTTGTAATATATACGCATACAATTACCGAACTGATGCCAGACCGGAATAATGACAGAGAAAATGAGAATTCCAAAGAAATTCGTTCGTATGCATGATGAAGCGAGAAAGTAATAAACAGAGTCTCGGAGTCAGTAGAGAGTGAAACCTTTCACCATGGCAGTCTTATTTAGTTATAGAGATGTCTATTTAACTCAAATCAATCCGAAATGAGCATCAGTGCTTCATGAAATACCACAGTACCCAAATGAGCACGCATCCCATATCCGGCGTATGAATCCACCGCTTTCATTATAGACTTTTATCTTTCCTTCAGTATTCACACAAGTATTTGTTGTAATGAAAGAAAAATATTTAAATGTTTAAACAATCTGATTACAGATTCGATTCGTAGTACAAAAATCTACAAATGTATGAAATCATTACAAAAATGGGAAAGTAGACATTTATTTACAAGGATGCTAATACTGTTAAACATTATATAAAAAATATCTTGTCCGAAAGCCCTGTCAAACATCAAGCGTTTCTTCCGTTTTGTAAAGTTTTGCGTCTTTTAAAGCGCTTACCCATTTTCTGCATAAACTATAAAAAAGTTCTGAGGAAAACTCGTACGAGTACACTAAATACTAAGAAATGACAAAAATCCATTTCCGAGTAGGAAAAGTACGTATGTGGGATGAGATGTTCAATCTAGAATTAAAGAAAAAGAAGATTTATTGTGTAGAATTTTGTTACAATAGTATCTCTTTCAAAAGTCGTATCTTGTTGAAATTGAATACAGGACTGCTCAATTTTGATTCTATCAGGGTTGAGCACCGCCGCAGTGGAAGACGTGCTGTTAGTTTGAAGTTTGGGTGCCTATTTGAACGTAGACATATTGCACCGAGCCTTTGTGTAAATAGTTTTAAAGATTTCATCATCCCATTGTATAATAGAACACCTACAGTAGATCAAGTCGTAATCTACGAGTCCTATCTAGACCTATCTGAAGTCTGACAGAGTTTTGACAAACAGAAGCTTCATTTGGCTCTTTGTAGTGACTTCAGAGCGAAAAAGCAAATGAGCTCGATGGGCCAGATACATACGATATCACTGTGATATTAGATTAGAAAAGCAACTTAGTGACAAGACAATGATATAGCCAGCCTAAGAGTGAAATACAGTCAACAATATCAATTCAACCAACCAACTCACAAAATGGATAGACAGATTGTATGATGAACACTGAAATGAAGTCAAATTGAGACTCTTGTTCGCCTTTTGAATCATTGTGTATATAGTTATACATAATATACCTCTGTACCTTTCGCCCTTTAGTCTCATGCCAAAATAATATTACACAAACTCCTATCTATTCATAATAAATACTTCACCAGCAACCACCAAATATTTAGATACACTATCGTAACCTAACAAGATTCATATTTATGCCTTAGAACCTTACCCGGAAAATATTAATGTAATAAACAGTAACTATACAGTTTCACATACAACATACCTCGATAGGTATTTTATTGCAAACATTCTTTTGCTGTTGATTTAAAGCTCTTTGAATTCAGACCCTCAGTACAGAAAGACATAGAACATCTAACAATAAACATAGCTACATTAGGTAGATCATAATATACATAATATGCAATGTGTGGTGTGGTTTGAAAATTATTCTTTGTAAATAATTTGCAATACTAGGAATACTATGCATACTGTATTGAATTTCTTATTATTGTCAGTATATTGTTTATTAAACAACGAAGTTTGTTTGTATAATTTCACCCGGTCCCTGTGTCCGTCCGTCCGTCTGTGTGCACGATAACTCAAGAACGGTTTGAGCGAATGACTTCAAATTTGCTACTGCTATTGAGGTCCAGTGTGAGGTTAAGTTCGAAGATGGGTTCAATCGGTCAACTCCTTCATGACCTTTGACAAATTGAATATGTCAGTGTATAAACTTATGACTTATAAGTATTGTTCCGATGTAGCAGCCAAGATACGTAATATTAATGCCTGTGAGCAGTTCAAATGTAAATTTTCATACGAAAGTCAAGTGAAACTATACATAAGTTTTCAAAATAAGTTTAAACAATTTTCATTCTTTTTAAATATTATTACGAAACTTCGTTGTTTCATTACACCCGGTTTTGATCGGTTTATTATTCCTTGGAGGGAAACCTGTCATACAATGCAGACGTATATATATTCAATATATTCGATGGTTAACAAATTTTTGCTAATGAAATTTGAATCCATTTCCTACTGTAGAGTTGGTTTTGAGTGTCTGAACACGAATATTTACAAACAAACGTATATACTACTGAAGAACCCTAATTTATGACGACACGACGAAGGAAGGTCGTCGGGGTTCCACAACCCATCTCAAAAAGACAATGACAATCATTTTATCAATTCCACAGTCTGTGTAACCGATATAACCATTTCATTTATATATATATTTCACTTTCCTCTCCATCATTTCTTACATTAAGGTAAAGCTATGTCATAAATGAGCAAGTATCTCTAAATTAATGTTATAAATTAAAGTGGAGTAGCAAAGTGGACCTACTTTGCAAAATAGAAACCATTTTCAATATTGTACATTAAGGTTCCATCAGAGTGATACCACTATGCGGCTGTTAAACACCATTCCACAGTAGAGTTTGATGGAGTAAATGGAGTCCGCTGCATTTTCTTGGTGTTTAATAATATGCAAAAGACTTGTATACGTCTAAAATGTTCTGCGACAGAGCCAGAGAGGCTTCTTGTGTCTCAAGCAAATGCCAAGATGTTCCGTCTTAACAATTGCATTGTGCATGTGACATCTCCCTTTGCTCATTTGCTTTTCCGTCAGATGTACATTAAACTTTTCCCTCCTTCGTCTTTCTATCATACTCTATTCCTTATACAATAATTGACTTCACTCAGTAACATTCCTTACCATTTCCTTCTCTGTGGTCACCGATATTATATCTTGTCTGGTCCGCATGTCGGTCTGCTGTTTGCTACAATTCCTTTTAGCCACTTTTAACATAAACCAACTACTGTTGTAGTTGCAGCAGCAAGCGGCACGCTAACACACAGCTGCCTTCCATTCTAATTTCACAGATAAAATAACCTAACTGCTAAACGACACTAAACAAGAACCTCGACAGTGCTTTCTTGCATTGTTCCAACCAAACCATAATCGAATCATTTACAAAGAGGATAATATAGTCATGTCACAATTTTCCATGCAAACGGACTTGTCTCAAATACTCATATATCATACTTTATTTGTGATTTTGTTAGGATACCGACGCAGACTGAAAATTATTGTCTTGAAGGAATACCTGTCACAATCGCAATCTGCTACGAAGTTAAAAATGTATGCCCTAGAGGTGGGAACCAAACAACTTTTTCAGATCGGTTCGAATCGGGTTCGAAAATTTCCCGCTTCAATTTGTTTCAGTAACAAGATATCCGCTCGCTTCGAATTTTATGTAAAACTTCAGACGATTCTACATAACAAACTAGAGCTTTTATCCACAGCTTGATAATATAAAAACTAGGCTTAATTTCAAATTCGGTCCGAAATCGTCCTAAGTTCGAAAGAGGTTTCTAAAGCCTGATTCGGTTCGTTCGTACCACGTAAAAAATACTATTTACCCTGTTTCGTGAACTGCAATATGAATATTTTGTGGTTTATGTAGAACTTTATCTCAAAGAAGGTAAATTGTATATTAATTACCATCCAGCCTTTAATTGTAAAATCTCTTACACATTGTTGTGCAAATAGAAAAAACCATTTACTAATCCATAAATGCTGTAAAAGATTCACGATACAGAGACATACTGAGGGTATACACTAGCTGTTCGTAAGTTTGTAACGTATTATAACACACGGAGCTTACGATGCTTACAACACCATTTGCGTGAATGGCTTGCTTTTGAGTGATCGTAAAGTTTTGTTCACTTCGTTCGTATTCTGCGATTAGTTTTGAATTATAAGCGCGAAATATATCTTGTGCGCTGGTTTTGCACTGAACATGCATATCTGCATCCTTGATAGTCC